>JAJHUR010121029.1:2877-14567 GCA_027495735.1 Lutjanus campechanus | reverse complement strand
GTTGGTGCTCAGTCTCTGTGTCGGTTCTCAGTCTCTGTGTCGGTTCTCGGTCTCTGTGTCAGTTCTCAGTCTCTGTGTCGGTTCTCAGACTCTGTGTTGGTTCTCAGACTCTGTGTTGGTTCTCAGTCTCTGTGTTGGTTCTCAGACTCTGTGTCGGTTCTCAGTCTCTGTGTCGGTTCTCAGACTCTGTGTCGGTCTTCATGTGTCGGTTCTCAGTCTCTGTGTCGGTTCTCAGTCTCTGTGTTGGTCTTCATGTGTTGGTTCTCAGTCTCTGTGTCGGTTCTCAGTCTCTGTGTCGGTTCTCAGTCTCTGTGTCGGTTCTCAGTCTCTGTGTCGGTTCTCAGTCTCTGTGTTGGTTCTCAGACTCTGTGTCAGTTCTCAGTCTCTGTGTTGGTCTTCATGTGTCGGTTCTCAGACTCTGTGTCGGTTCTCAGTCTCTGTGTCAGTTCTCAGACTCTGTGTTGGTCTTCATGTGTAGGTTCTCAGACTCTGTGTCGGTTCTCAGTCTCTGTGTCGGTTCTCAGACTCTGTGTTGGTCTCAGACTCTGTGTCAGTTCTCAGTCTCTGTGTTGGTCTTCATGTGTAGGTTCTCAGTCTCTGTGTCGGTCCTCAGACTCTGTGTTGGTTCTCGGTCTCTGTGTTGGTCCTCAGACTCTGTGTCAGTTCTCAGTCTCTGTGTCGGTTCTCAGACTCTGTGTCGGTTCTCAGACTCTGTGTCGGTCTTCATGTGTCGGTTCTCAGTCTCTGTGTCGGTTCTCAGTCTCTGTGTTGGTCTTCATGTGTAGGTTCTCAGTCTCTGTGTCGGTTCTCAGTCTCTGTGTCGGTTCTCAGTCTCTGTGTTGGTCCTCAGACTCTGTGTCGGTTCTCAGTCTCTGTGTTGGTCCTCAGTCTCTGTGTTGGTCCTCAGACTCTGTCGGTTCTCAGTCTCTGTGTCGGTTCTCAGTCCCTGTGTCGGTTCTCAGTCTCTGTGTTGGTCCTCAGACTCTGTGTCGGTTCTCAGTCTCTGTGTTGGTCCTCAGTCTCTGTGTCGGTTCTCAGTCTCTGTGTCGGTTCTCAGTCTCTGTGTTGGTTCTCAGACTCTGTGATGGTTCTCAGTCTCTGTGTTGGTTCTCAGACTCTGTGTTGGTCTTCATGTGTCGGTTCTCAGACTCTGTGTTGGTCCTCAGACTCTGTGTCGGTCCTCAGACTCTGTGTCGGTTCTCAGTCTCTGTGTTGGTTCTCAGTCTCTGTGTTGGTCCTCAGACTCTGTGTCGGTTCTCAGTCTCTGTGTCGGTTCTCAGACTCTGTGTCGGTTCTCAGACTCTGTGTCGGTCTTCATGTGTCGGTTCTCAGTCTCTGTGTCGGTTCTCAGTCTCTGTGTCAGTTCTCAGTCTCTGTGTTGGTCTTCATGTGTAGGTTCTCAGTCTCTGTGTCGGTTCTCAGTCTCTGTGTTGGTCCTCAGACTCTGTGTTGGTTCTCGGTTCTCTCCAACAGAAACACAGCAGTAATCCCGCGTGTGATCAAAGAGCTGACCTGGTGTCAGATGTGATGTGATGTGACTGAGTGAATAAACCAGCTGATAATCCGGATCAACAGTCATCAGATCAGACCTGCAGCTCAGACCTTATTGGGACAAAGAGACTAAAAACAAGTCAAACAGAAAGATTCAGGTTCTGCTGCAGAGAAACAAAAGTTCAAACACTGAATGAAATCAAACGTAACAAAGTTCCAGCAGAGAACAAGTGAAAACTGTCTTCAGCTCTTTGAATAAAGTTTATATTAATAAAATATTGTGAAATATAATCTGAACCACTTTCACTCAGCTCAGACGCGTTCTGTCTTTTATTAACAGAAGTTGGTTCTTTGTCCAAACAGACGTTTCAGGTTTGTCCTCAACATCATGAAGAGACGAGACCGATTAGAACTGACACTCAGAACGGTGTTGGTTCTCCTGCAGAACAGTGGAGGTGTGTTCTCTCTCTCAGGAGTTTTAATGTGTGTGACTGCAGGAGGATTCCTGTTTTAACACAGTCAGCTGCTCACAGCGACGTACAGTCTTAACATCAGCTGCATTTTATGGTCCAGGCGAGTTGTAGTTTTTAGCTAACGTAGCAGAGCTTTTCCTTCACAGCTAACACACAACAAGAAAGAATATTTAGCTAGTTTTTTACCTGACAAAAACACAACGTTAACACTAGTTTAAGTCAGGAGCAGACACATGTGAATGCTAATTGTTAAACTGTTAAACTTAATGGCTAACATGCTAGTGCTAGTGTCTTTCTGTTTCCTCTGTACTCTTCAGTTTACTCTCATCTGACATTTGTTCATCATTTTATGTTACAAGCTTGTCATGGCTGTCAGTTAGCATGCTTGTTAGCTTGTTAGCAGCCGTACCTGTTGAATGTTAAAGTGACTGTTGTTTAATCTTTGTCAGATTGATGTCGTGTTGAAGTTTGCAGTTGTGTGAATCGAGCTAACAGGCTGCAGTCAGAGCCAACACAGTCTGAAGGACAAACTGAAGTTATCTGAGGTGAACGATGAAAGCTGCAGTGACCACAGATCCTGGATCAGATCCATCTGGATCATCAGCACCCATTAGATCATGATTCACAGATTCAGGCCAACAAACAGTCCAGTCTGATCCTCTCACCTCACTGAGGGAGAGACACTGTTCAACACGAGCTAACAGAGCTAACAGAGCTAACAGAGCTAACAGAGCTGCTATTATGGACACAGAGACACAGAATCATGATGCTAACTAATGCTAAAACAACACACGCTCCAGAAACAGAATTAAACTCACGTTTGACACGACTCACAGGTTATTAACGGTTATTAACAGCATCACATCAAACTGACTCAGAAATATCAGTAACGTTAGCTAACATTAGCCACCATGAGCTCCTGGACTGTGTTTAATCACTCAGAGTTGGTTCTTACAGAACTGAAGTAAAGTCAACATTAAATTAAAAATTAAAACTGAATTATGTCCAGAAAAACACACAAACTAAATGAGCCTGTTCTCGTGTGTTAGCTTGCTTATATCAAGAAACTAACATTAAATGTTTGATGTCATAACGTGATCATTTTTATAAAGGACCCCAGTAATCTTCTTATAAAATACAAGTTTCACTTTATAACAAGATTCAAGAAGGAAAGTTTCTTGTTAAGTAATGAGTTTGTATTTTGTAATAAAGTGAGAATATCGTGTGATATATATATATTTTAAAGATTTTCTTTGGTCCAATCAGATTTGGCCGTCCTATACGAATATTCAACAGTTTGTCCTTTTTTGTTTTACAGTGAAGTTTCCCTGATTCTCAGACTCCGTGTTGTTTTATTAGTGTTTGTGATGAAGATGTGATGTCATCTTCCTCCTGACTCACGTTCATATTTTATTTTTTAACCAGTAAAAATAGGTTTATTCTGGTTTCTTGTTGCTGTAAAAAGGCAGAAAATGTTCAGTCCAATCAGGTCTGATCCTCGATTTTGGAACTCGGCGTCGTTACCGAGGAAACCACGCCTCATTAACCCTCTCAGCAGACACTTTAAGTTGCCGTGGTGACAGCAGTAACCAGAGAGTGATGAGACTGTTCCTGCTGTGAGGATGAATAAAGTTTTTGTTGTGTTGAATCAAAGTGACGAGCAGCAGCAGATGGACGTCCTCCAGCCAATCAGAATGCAGGATTCTTTCTCAGGGTGGTTCTTATTTGTGCTCACAGAGCCGAGCATCATTTGAATCTTAAACACTAATGTAACCGTGTACCTGGTCAGCAGACAGCAGCTTCATTTATCTTCAAAGACTCAACAACAAACTGCATCAAAGAGTCTCTGTTCTCCAGGGGCCCCGTCATCAGGGGCCCCACTGACCCCACCTGCTCTGTTCATCTACCTGAGACTGACGGAGGTCTACAGGTGGACCAGAGGAAACTACAAGTACACACACACACACACACACACAACACAACACAACACACACACACACACACACACACACACACACACACACAGTTTCTCGGTCTGAGCAGGAAAATAAAGATGAGACATTGAACATTATTCATTTATTGTTTATCAGAATATAAATGAGTGTTTGTTTGGACTGATTACTGAAACAAACACAACTTTAGAATTTTATTCACTGACTTTGGTGAAACTGGATCATAGTTTGTGGAGAGAATATTTTCTGGTTTGCTTCGTCCATCAGTTTCCTGATGGACGGAGCTTTACTTGTTGTTGGTGGTTAGGATCAGACTTTAAACTCAAAAAGGCTTTTCACTTGGCTGATTTACGTTTTTAAGGTTTCTTAACATTTCTTTCCTGCTCTCAGCACCTTCACTTAGACTACCTGACAGACAGACAGACACCTGACAGACAGACAGACACCTGACAGACAGACAGACAGACAGACAGACACCTGACAGACAGACAGACACCTGACAGACAGACAGACAGACAGACAGACGGACAGACAGACAGACAGACAGACGGACAGACAGACAGACACCTGACAGACAGACAGACAGACAGACAGACAGACAGACAGACAGACAGACAGACTGACAGACAGACAGACGGACAGACAGACAGACACCTGACAAAGTGCAGTTTGTGTGTCAGTGTCTCCGGTTCCACATGCTGACACACAGACTGGAGGTGACAACACATTGATCTCGTCTGATCAGATCAGGTCAGTTCAGGACAGTCTGGTTCCTGGTTCCACTGAGGTTCCTGCAGATGTTGTCGGTGTTTGTGATGCAGACTCACTTTCAGGTTGTTGTTTTATTAAAGTGACTGTGAGGAATTTAAAGGAAATGAGCTGCAAATGTGTTTGAGCCAAAATAAGTGGAACAACACACAGCTGAAGTTTTCTGCTCTGAAACCACCAGAAGACCAGAACCTGAAGTCTCTCACACACACACACACACACACACACACACACACACACACACACACACACACTCTCTGACCATCAGAGCTTCTTTAATGTCTCAGAGACGTCCTCCAGCAGAGTTTTACTGCTTGGTTGCGGCTCGTGTCCTCCAGCAGTTTGTGTGTTAACACAGAGCAGCTTAGTGAAATATTTGGTGTAATGTCCTTTAAATGACTTCCATGTGTTTCTCCAAACAAACAAACACAAGAAAACATCAAATCAAACAAAGAATAAAAGCCACAAACAACATTTCTCTCATTTCTGTTTTTCTACTTTTTTAAGGACTTAAGATTTCTTGCTCCGCCCACAGCCCAGCAGCCAATAGGAACCCGGCTGACCTACCTGCACAAAGCCGCACTTCACGTGATCCCCGAACATGGGCAGACTGGGCCGGCTCTCGCGGTACACGTGTACGGTGTAGATCGTCATGACGACGGGCTCCGGCTGAGAGTCGTCCGTCACCAGGATGCTGATCCTGCTGTTGCCGAGGCCCAGCGGGTAGTTCGCCATCCTGAGGCAACAAATAATCATCAGTAATCAATAATCAATAGTCCCTGAGGTCACAGGTCAGCTGGTCAGGTGGACTCACCTGGGCCCACGGTGCTCGTCCAGGTGGACCCTGCAGGCCGAGCTGACGGGCTCCGGTCGCATCCGGATCGTCACCGTGTCGAAGGCGACCTCGGCTCGATACTCCTTCACCGCGGGGCTGAAGGGCGGAGTCAGAGTGAGGGCGGGGTCAGTGTAGATCTGTCTGAGGTGGGGGTCCACACACACACCTGGAGAATAGAAAACCAGTTAGAACCCAGTTAAGACCAGTTAGAACCCAGTTAAACCTAACTCACCTTCAGCTCCCTCCTGTGAGGACGACACAGCTCCTGGCTCCTGATTGGTCAGTTCTTCTTCGGTTCTGTAGGGAACATGACAAACCGTCGTCAGTCAGTCAGTTCTGGATGTCGTATTGATTATTTGTTGTGATTATTGACAGACTGACCTGCAGCTGTTGTTTCTGTGCAGCTCGTAGTATCGAGTGATTCTGATCAGAAGATCAGAGACGCTGAGAGGAGACGAGGAGGACGAGGAGGACGAAGACGAGCTGGGAGACAGCTACAGAGAGACGGAACAAGAACATCTGTTGGTTCTTCTGTCGTAAAACAACAGTTTGTGTTTAATGAAACAACAAAGAAACACGTCCAGTTATTACAGAACATCTGAAGAGGTGGACATAAGACTATCATTACACTGTCATAACCATGTCATGTCTCGCTTAATGATGCTACGATCATGAGGTGAGTGACGGGCTGAGTGAGTTAGCTTACTGAGTTAGCTGATGGACAGGTAGCGGTTAGCTAGTTTACTTGTTGCTAAAGTATGCTAACTGCTGTCTGCTGTTATCTGTAGCTACGTAGCTCAGTTAGCGGTGGAGCTAGCTGTCTGATTAGCAGTGACTCAGCCTCAGTGTGTCAGCAGACAAACCACCTCAGTCCTGAACTTCCTGTCAGGAAACTCAACATAACTGACAAATGACACTTTTATTAACAGTTATAACGACTCGTGTACATGACACGTCAACCTTCAGATATAAATTTTTACTTTAATAAACTTGAGTTTTGTCCAGATGATCTGCAGTTTCTTTCTGTCTGGTGACACAAAGTGAAAACAAAAAGTTCAAACTAACTTTATTATTTGAGTCAAAGTTTAAAAGTCTGAGAGCAGATCAGGAAAAATAAATTTAGTCTCAAACGTCCTCAGGGACGTGTGGACACCAGCTGAGCTGCAGACAAACAACAACGTGTTTCAATATATTAAAAATTCAAAGTATGATGATGGTTTATGAGTTTATGAGTAAATAAATAGTTTTTCACAATAAAAGCCTGGTTTTGTTACCAAAGTAAAAGCTGAAGGCGTCTTCATCCGTCTCTGAAACTGAAACAGAAGAAGAAACTCGTCCTCTGACAGACAGACGCCGTGTGTCCCTCTGCAGCCACCGTACTGAGCAGAGAAACAGAAATACATCATGTGAGAAAACAAGAATTATTATAAACAAACAAACAAACAGATTTAAAGAGGAAAAACAAACTGAATTTAAACTTTTGTTTGTTTGTGACTCAAATCAAAACAAAATAAAAGCTGATGTTATAAACAGCAGCTCACTGCGCCCTCTGGTGGCTGAAAACAGAATTACAACAACAAACAGAAAAACAACAACTTTTCTCTCTCCTGTTTCCTCTGATGAACAAAGAGTGACACAGTAAACAAAGTAATCTAGTAAATATAAGTCAGTGTTGTTAAATAAAATATTAGAGAGATGATTCTTGATTGAGTCCAAATACAGCAGCAGTGAACAAACATGTTCCTTATATTATAAATTACAGTTAATATTCTGCCTTTTCTCTCAAGCCTGAAAATTACAATCGGACATAAAAAAGGTTCTAAAACACAACTCAAGTTCTGCGAACATCAACATCGATCGAAGACATTTTAGTGAAAAGTTCTTCATCAGCAGGACAAGAAAACAAAGTGAAGCTCGTTCTCAGTTTCACCGACTTCGTCGATGTTCCTGAACGTCACACACATAATAATCTTTATCCTCTATTTAAATTATATTTCACCTCAGATTCTACATCATAACAATTCTTTATAGACAATAAGTTTGTAATTTTGGTTTATTCCAAATTTTTCCTTCTAATTTCCTGAATATTACAAATGAACTTGTTATAGAAACTAAATGAGAAATCATTTAAATGAAGCAGGATTTTATCTCAAAGGTCCAGAAAGTTTCAAAAATAACTTTTTATTTCAGTTGTTTTATTGTTCAGGTGTTTATCCAGAACAAAGATTTATTATAATTTAATAATTGATTATTATTAGAATGAATTTATTGATCAGTTTGATTCTGTTTCAACAAACTGAAACTGATCTGAGACCTGATTTATTTCTTCATTAAAGGATCAGTTTAGTTTAGTTTATTGTCAAGTCGTCTCACCTGTCTGCTCTCTGTCTCTGAGGAGGACAGGTGTGTCTCTGAGGAGGACAGGTGTGTCTGTGTCTCTGAGGACAACAGGAAGTGCAGTGTGTCCTCCAGGACGAGGTCTCTGGTGATCTGTCTGTCAAACGTGTCGACGCTCAGAGAAGAAAACGTCGGGTCTGTTTCCACCTGCAGAGGACAGACGAACAACCAATCAGAGAGCAGCTGCTGAGGACACGCTGACCTCTGCTGGACGCTCACCGTCACATCAGCTGAAGATGACAAACTGCCTGAGACGTCTGTTTTCAGACCTGATGATGATCAATATCCTAATATTTATCCTCTAATATTCATCTTTACGTGCAGCTGCTCACACGCTTCATGTCAACATAAACATATTTATATTTTTATATACAGATACTCCAAAGTATCCCCGAGCTCTTAATGTGAAAATCTGCTGATCTGCTTCACTGATCACAGATCAGATCCTGAACACAGACTTTATTCTGCTGCTGCTCACATGACAGACTCACATAATTACACCTTCATCATCATCATCATCATCATCATCTTCATCTTCATCATCTTCATCAGACAACAAAGAGGCTTCTGAGAGACGTGTTTTCACAATAAAAGACCTGAGGACAGGTGTCCCCGCAGCTTGTTTACATCATTAAACTGATGAAGCTGACTCACTGTGGTTCAACCTGAGGGTCGTGACCCCTCTGAGGACACAGGAGGATTATTTCAGCCACATCAAACATTTCTCTCATCTTTTTCACATATTAAAGGGACAGTTCACCACAAAGTGTAGCTGTTTATTCATCACGTCAGTGTTTCACAAACTTTATTTCTGAGACAAACTTTAGAAAAATGACAAACCAACATTTAATTTATGTCTAAATGTTCCTGAACGTTTTCACTGCTGTTTCTGCGCCGGATGTTACCTCGACACTTGAGTTCAAAGACAAATAAAAACATTCACTGATTTTATTTTCTCTCATCAAGAAAACAAAAAGTGGAGACAAATCTAAATTTATCACTGTGACAGATTTTTGAGTTTTGAATCAAACTTAAAACATTTTCTGACCAAGTTGAGATAATTTACTTTTCTTCCTCAAAAAATATTATATTTAAAAAATATCCTCATTTTGGGGTTTAAGTCTCTTTAAATATTCAGATCAGTTTAATGAATATCATTTATTATTGAACATGTTTAAATAAGACAGGACAGGAAACGTTGATCAATAACTTTATCGATCTCTAATGAAACCTGAACATCCAATAATGAAGTGAGACAGAAACACGATGATGAGGAGTGTGTGTGTGTGTGTGTGTGTTACCTTGACGACGACAGGTGTGATGGATCCTCTGAAGAGCAGAGTGAAGGTCAACAGCTGGTAACACAACACACACCTGAAACACACAGTGATCAATAATCAATCAGTCAATAATCAGATTCATTTTGAGTCAATTGATGAATCAGAAATGTTTCTGATGAAACAGAAACGTGTTTTTAAATAAAGATTATTTTGAAAAGGTGACATGATGTTTCCTGTGTGACCAGCAGGGGGAGCTGCAGCCTGCAGACCTGACGGACGACAACAAGTCAAACATCATTAAACTTTATGTTCAACTACACAGGATGAAGAAGCTTTGTCCCGCCAAAGTAAAAGTCCAGAGAAATGTCTCATATAAAAGATTATGAACAGCCGATGTTTTACTTTGAAATTCAGCCAACACTTCCTGTTGAGTCTCTACAGGCTCCATCATACCACCTTAAAACACACAATACCACCTTAAAAGAGCTGCATGAGACAAGTTATAATAAATAAAAAATATGTTCAAGCATTTTAAAATTTGGTCAATAAAGAACTTTTAAAAAACTAAAACCTGAAAACAACTGTGACAGTAAACACTTCACACAGTCACCTGCAGCTTCTGTCCTGTGATTGGACGGTGAGCTCAGGTGTGTCGTTACCTGTGCAGAGTTTGTTGCTTCTGATTTGTCGACACCACAGCAGCCTGCAGCACGTCACCTATCACCTTCTTCACCTGCCCCAGAGCATCATGGGAGGTGGTTGGTCCCAGCTGCTGCAGCAGGAAGCTCCTGAGCTGCGAGGAGGAGAACGAAGGGTTAAACAGTTAAAGGCTCAGTTCGCTCGTTTTAAAATTTCATTAAACAAATCAAACATTTCTCCATGAAGAAGAAAAACAAACGGAGGAGTTTTACCTTCGTGGCCCGCCCCCTCTGCTCCTGATTGGTCGTCACCACGCTGATGTCATGCAGGAAGGAAGTCAGCGGGTTCACTGATGTCACCAGGACGTAAACATTCACCATGGCAACCAGAGCAGGAGGCGGGGCTCCGACAGGTGAGAGACTGAGAGAGAAGAAGAAGGTGAACACACACTTGTGTGACACAGGTGTGTCTGTGATCAGCTGATCAGACTGAAGCTCACCTGTCCTCAGGAACCTGCAGCTTCTGATTGGTCGATCCACATGAGTACGGCATCATGGGTAATTCAGATCCTGAGACGGAGAAACAGAAACAAGAACACGAGTCAAATTAAACTTTATTTACAAAGACACGTGAACGTTTCCTCTCCAGACTCACCTGTCAGGTGTGAGTGAGAGTAGAAGTGACACAGACCTCCACCTGCATCAGAGAACGCCTCCATCAGCCCCGGCAGCAGGTTCACCTGAGGACACAGGTAAGTACACTATGACCATGTGACTGTCTGTCAGGCTATGATTGGCTGGGAAAGTCGTGCAGGTGAGTCTCACCATCTGATGACGCTGCAGGTGAGAGAAGGAGATTCTCCTCAGACAGCTTCTCTCTGAACTACTGAGACACACCAACAGGCTCCACCCACTAACACCTGTAACCATGGAGACACAGACAGGAAGTCACACCTGTAACCATGGAAGCTAAGCTAGTTGTTTTCCCCATTTCCGGTCTCGATGCTAAGCTAAGCTAGTTGTTTTCCCCGTTTCCGGTCTCGATGCTAAGCTAAGCTAGTTGTTTTCCCCGTTTCCGGTCTCGATGCTAACCTAAGCTAGTTGTTTTCCCCGTTTCCGGTCTCGATGCTAAGCTAAGCTAGTTGTTTTCCCCATTTCCGGTCTCGATGCTAAGCTAAGCTAGTTGTTTTCCCCGTTTCCAGTCTCGATGCTAAGCTAAGCTAGTTGTTTTCCCCGTTTCCAGTCTCGATGCTAAGCTAAGCTAGTTGTTTTCCCCGTTTCCAGTCTCGATGCTAAGCTAAGCTAGTTGTTTTGCCTGCAGAAATATGTCTGGAAACAGATCAGAAGAATCCGTCTGATGGGATTTAACTCATCGAGTGACACCGACAGAGCAGAGCTGCAGTAAAACTCTTTAGATTTATTTTTATTTTATTTTCTAACAGAAACATTTTGTGTTGCTCAGGAGGAACTGCAGCCTCTAGTGGCCAAAACGAGTATTACAACAACAAACACACAAACAAAATAAAACTTCATGAAACTGGAGACAGAAATAAAGAACAGAGGAGACACACAGAGACGAGGAGGAGGAGGAGGAGGAGGAGGAGGAGGAGGAGGAGGAGGAGGAGGAGGAGGAGGAGGAGGAGGAGGAGGGGGAGGAGGAGGAGGAGGAGGAGGAGGAGGAGGAGGAGGAGGAGGAGGAGGAGGAAGAGGAGGAGGAGGAGGAGGAGGAGGAGGGGGAGGAGGAGGAGGAGGAGGAGGAGGAGGAAGAGGAGGAGGAGGAGGAGGAGGAGGAGGAGGAGGAGGAGGAGGAGGAGGAGGAAGAGGAGGATGAAGAGGAAGAGGAGGAGGGGGAGGAC
>JAJHUR010121026.1:0-16048 GCA_027495735.1 Lutjanus campechanus | reverse complement strand
GCTGTAATATGTTTTTCTGCTGTCCATGTCCAGTATATTGCTTAGCTTCCTATACTGGGACTCCTGCTGCTTCTCCAAACTGGGTGATTGTTGACCGCCATCTCCTGTAGGTAACACACATGAGTACCTCATACAATCCCACTTCAAATAATCCAAACTATGCCTTTAATTTCTCATAATTTGTGAATAAGTCATACAATCTCATATGAGTGTAATGTTTAGCTGTCCACATACTTTTGACCATGTAGTGTAAATGTCCTTGTGAGGAGTTTAATTTCACTTATTATAGAATGTGTTATTCATTAAGCAACTCTCTTATACTGTCTGTGGATATGAAAAAATCAGTTACAGTGGAGTGACTGTGACTTTAATGAAGTGAATATGTGCTGCCCAGATAGACCTCTTCAGTTCCTCCATTAGCCAGTCAATGGGAGTGTGCAGTGTGTGAAGAGTACGCACTCTGAATATGAATTGGCTGCACTGGCAACAGACTACTGTACTTCGCTGCCCTGAATCAGACCCACTCACAAAGGCTGAGAGAAGTGTGTGTGTGTGTGTGTGTGTGTGTGTGTGTGTGTGAGAGAGAGAGAGAGAGATAGAAAGATGTGTGCCAGGCAGATAGTGCAGCCCACTGACATACATTCACCAGATGGAAAAATGGAGATTTACTCCTTTTTCTCTCGCCCTCTGTGCCCTCCTCCCCCACCGTTTTAATCAGACTTTACTACGGCCGGCTCATTCCAGAGTGCGAGCGAACCATTTTGTATTCTGTGCAGGAAAACGCTCCATTCCTCTCGAGTGTTTCTGCTGCTGGTCGTGCGTGTTGGAGGACCACAGTGGAAACAAATCTGCTCTATTTTTCTTCTCCTCACCCGACCTGCTGCTTATCTTCTCAATAAATCTCTTCCCGTCCCTCCAGCAGCACATTTATTCTCATTATAACACAATCTGTCATCACACTGTCTTAAAAAGTGCAACAACAAGCCTTCTTCTTCTTCTTCTTCTTTTTCTGAATGCTGCATTTTTGTTTTCATCCCTCCCCCTTAAATCCCCTCTGCAGTCCTCTTCTGTCGTCAGAGCAAGGACCCTTGTGATTCCTGAGATTCCAGACTGCCAAATACAGAAATATTTTTCCACTAGAGCTCTCGTATATCAGCATGTATATATTCTAAACATGCCACTGTTGTTTTTGCACTGCAGGCAAGAGGAGTGAAAGAATAGTGTTGTGCTGCCAAATAAACACACTGCAGATATTTATAAGATGGGTCACCCAGTGTGTTCCCCTGACGTCGCCGGCAGGATTAAACACTCACACAAGAATGATGCTGCATCAGGAGAGTGGGCGATTTACTAATCTGTCGCTGCCTTTGAAGGCTTGGCACGCTGGTCCTCTGCTGTACAACACTGCAGGTCTGTATGAAGTGTCTCATATGTTCACACAGTTGTTCAGATTTAAAACCAGATTTCTTTTTGCGTTATTAGCCAGTGTAAACATATTATACTTTAAAATTGTTTCTAAGCTTTGGTCAGACCACCTAACAGTGTTGTGAGCCCACGCTGGCCTGCTGCAGTCTGTCTTTCAGCAGGATGTTGAGTGAAGCGATGCATCCTGGGACTTCTCTTGGTCACATGTAGTGACCAAGACCTAACCTATCTGGCTCCCTGCCACTCCACAAACCCCTTCTGTGGTGACTGTATTCCAAAGAAAAACAACAATGGGTTAAGGAGGAGATCAGGGTGGGTTGACGCCTCAACAAAACATTGGACTTTAAAACAGGAGGCTGCTGCTGGTTTCCTGTAGACGGTCACTGTTTCTTTCTGCGTCTGCTAACCATCACCATGATCATTTCACAACCTTAACGAAATCATTATTTTTAAACTATAATGTGCAACATTTTAACATATGTTATATATTTTGTTGAATTGTGTGTTTTCGTTGTCACAGTTTTGGTTTCCAGCACAGCTCAAATGCAGAGATAACCATTTCATCATTTCAAAGTAATGGTGCGTTTCCTACTAACATTGCTAGCTAGTTGCGAGTGGCTATAACTGGATATGAATCAAATATATTCTGCTATAACAGGAGTCACAGAGTGAGGAAGGAAGTCGGCGAATGTGGACAATGTAACTGACCTTGTCAAGTCTCATCTTGTGATATGGGGGTTGGTTAAAAGTCAAGATAACAACTCCCATGATCTCATGCTACTTCACAATATAATCAAACTACGACTTTTTAAAATTGTTTTAATATGAGAGAGACCTCTAATGGCAAAACTTAACACATTTTAAGCTAAACCATGATCATTCCTGAACCCTAGCCAACTTGTTTACAATTTACAAAGTTACAGTCTCTCTTTAACCATAGTATTGTCAGTTCAGAAAGCAGTTTAGTTTGACGGTACAGTTTCAGTTACAGTAACAGGTTTGGAGGGCCCTGACAAAAGATGTCATCCTGCCTGCAGGGGAGTCAGATCAGAGCTTCGTTTTGGAGAGCACTTACAAACTATGTATGTATTTAATTTGGAGGACTTGTTATGGGGATAATGAGCTAAATTTCGGCATTAAGGATTGTTCCACACAACACAAAATCCATCTGCTGACTATTTATTTCCTCCTGTAAACAAGCAAAGGTCAATAAAATAGAGCAGTCCATTCAGAGCTCTCTTCCTGAATTGACCCCCATCATGAAACATGGCTGTCTGCCAACAAAAAGAGAAGAAAAAAACAGTCCTGTAGCATTTACAAACCACTTCCAATATAACAAGAGGAAAGACATATTTTGAAGAGGAGGAAACGAGAGAAGTAAGAGTTGCCTTTCTAAAGTTGAAGGACGAAAGGTGCTTGTCACCTCCTCCTCCTCTTCCTCCTCCTCCTCCTCCTCATTCAGGGTTTTTTTCTTGTTGTTCTAACACTCCTTTATGTTGTTTATCTGTCACACTATCATTGATTTCCTTTGCTACTTCTGCAATGTTATGTGCAGTCAGGAAGGTGATATTGGAATTTTTTTTACTTGTGCTGATATTTATCGACCGCCCCCCCCCGCCCTCCAAACCCCCCTCCCCCGCACTCCCTTTTCTCTTTGCCCTCTCTCCTCCGCCGTTTATTTTTCACTCTCTTTCTCTCTGCCAGCTGTCAGCACTGGCAGCGTGCCACACAGGCGCTTGCCGCTCGGCTAGTGACAGATGCAGCTGCAGTCAGGCAAAGAGGAGAAAAGGAACAAGAGTTAAAACAGAAAGAGAAAGAGGTCGAAAGAGAAAGAGCAAGAGGGAATGACAGACAGAATAGAAGGAAAAAAAAGGGTAGAAGACGACGAAGAGGGATGAGTGAGACAACGGAGAGCTGGCCCTCCCCATTGTGTCAAAAGGGACACAGCGCTGGATTAGGCCACGGCCAATAATCACAGCCAGATGGGCTTTGGAGGGGCGTGGACGGAGAGGGAGATTGAAAAACAAGATAGGCAGGGACATTTTCAGAGTTAGGTTACAGCACAACTTTATTCTGACATTTCTAGTTACAGCCGTGTGTACCGTCAAATACATAAAGTTAACAGCTTCCAACACAATGCTGCAGCCGAAAGCGCTACAACTCATTTCCTCGCAAGATTGCATCACTGATAGGCCACATCTGTGTGGCATTTAAGTCATGTTGCCCTTTTTTCCCCCTTATTAACATTCCAGAGCCCATTCCTGAACCACTGACACCATGAGATTACCTTGACCAAAACATGGCTGTTTCCCTCCAGCTCCCAACACAAATTGCAGCGGTCGTTTCTGTTTTTTTCAAAAGAGCGATTTGTCACCCGTATAATACGTTCGTATCAGGTGTCAGGGCCTCCGCGTTCACTCCGAGAGAGTCGAGAAACCTCATAGGACGAGAAAGTTACTGGAAGAGAAAAGGGCCAAAAGAGAAAAACATATTAGAAACAGGCTGAGGAATACATTACATATTGTGATTTTTATTTTTCAGGGAGAAAACAGGATTCACTGGTCGCACTTTATTTTACAGTGCATTGACAGGACGTAACAAGCCACAAATAATATCAGTTCAGTATTAAACCCTTTATTAGACCTTTATTAGTCTTTATTAGAGGGTAATTAGGGACACATTACAACAGAACTGTATTGTAAACTAAAGTGTATTGTCTCTCATTGTTAGACCCTTAGTAGACATCATTAGAAGGTAATTACAAAGTAAGTATACTGTAAACTAAAGTGTAGTATTTCCCACTGTTAGACCCTTATTAGACTTTATTAGCGGGGTAATTAGGGACACATTACAGCAGAAATCACATAACTGCTACTTGAAACACACCTTCTTTGGCTGGTCCTACAATTTGCAGAGTAGCCAAGACTGATACCTTCTAATTTCAAATCCCATTATCTTCCTAAAGTATAACATACAGTAAGTCTGTGCAGTGATCCATTGACAAGATATTCCTCTACCTTTATGATTTTGGCCTTTAATTGTGGTTAATTGTGATAATGTGATTTCAGTGCAGTTCTATTGTAATGTATGCAAAATTACTGTCTAATAATGACTAATAAGTCTCTCATAAAGGGTCTAATACTGTCAAATAAGGAACATTTCATTTCTAGTTTTGTCTAATTTGATATGAAGTGTGGCTTGTTACATCTTATTAGAGTATTGTAAAATAAAGTGCGGCCGATTCGTTTTCTTACTCTCTTCCTTTCAGCACTTGAGGCACCCTCTCCCTCAGTTTCTGCCAGCGATACCTCCACCTTTTCACCCAGAAAACAAAACACAAGTTAGCATGTTTGAACAGCTTTGCTTTGCACAACACATGTAAAATTATCATCCAAATGAGAAGTGTTACACACGAGAGCTGGCCTTTTAATGAGTCAAAGAATGGGTATAATCACGGTCGACAGGCCTGTGCACTTGGCCGAGGCCTGCATTGGGCCAACAAAGACACAAACACACACACAAGCAAACAAACAAATGAGCCCAGACAAAGCCCAACTCCCCCACCACCCTCCACCCTGCTCTCCACCTTGGCTGTTCAGCCTTTATGTCATTGTTTTTTTTCCCCAGTTTCTTTGTCTCTTCTTCTCCCCCCATCTGGTGTGTGTGGACACGGCCTCTTGGTGCTAATTCACTTCCTTGGACACCATCTGCTGTGTGACTTTCTACAGTAAACTGAGCCTGGCTGGTCGTCTCAGGGAGGGACCGAGCTGTGTTGTCACCTGTTCAGCATGCCGCCTTCTGCTGCCCGGCGTCGTCTTTCACCGGAGGCTCCGCGCATCGACAGAGGAGAGGGTGTGACGAAAAGGGGTGTTTGTCAAGCATTAGCACTTCACTTATTTGATTTTCAGTCCTTAATGACTAACTCATGTCTCAGAGCACTCAGGCAGAATCATTTGTTCTGTCTAAACTGGTAAATATTCCACTCCATGAGGAAAGGTGTTGAGATGTCCTTGCATGGACCTTTTAACACTTTGTTCACAACATGAAACAAAAGAATAATCTCTATCCATAATCACCATAATGAGGTGGGTAAATTAAAACTACATAATTTATTTGGCGAGTTTGCAATTGCTGACTTCTTTTTGACTGCAAGTTCCACCACTGCTCAACAGTAATCTGTTATAAGTAGTGTAATAAGGGATTACAGTTTGAAATGTTGTAATCCAATTGCAGTTACTAATCCCACTAACATTACAGAGATAATGACCGTCAGCTTGTTTGCTAAGTGAGTTTAAAGGTTCTATATATGAGATTTTAAACATTAATAGAACAGGAAACAACTGTTTGCTATGTAAAGATATCTGCAAAATCTGCCAAAACACCAGTCCTCTCATTCGTTTAAATGGATGTAGTGTGTTTAGACTGCAGCAGTGGGGATGGCAGGTGATGCTGTGATTTAAAAAAAATGCACCGCCGTGCAGCAAAATGTTGACACAGAGTCAACTTTTGGAGAAAAGCAATCCAATGTCACACACTGCAGCGGCCAATCACGTAGCTGACGATCACATTGCTCCACAGTCAGCCTGAACTATCACTGAAACCACAGACCAAACGATGATGCTCTGCCACATGTGTCCTTTTTTTGTTTATTTTGTGTATCCAGCTTTGTTTTATGTTATTTTGTGTGAGAAATAGAAAGTAATGTAATAAATAATGTGACCAACAAACGGTTGCTGTTGAGTAATTAGTAAAATAATGTAATTACCTCTTAAATTAATAGTGTGTCATGAGTAACTGATCACATTTTTCAAGTAACGTGCTGAATATTTAAGGCCAAAAAGACAATATTTTTCATCTTCTCTTGGACCAGCGAGGGCCAACAGTGAAACAGAGACAATCCTCACGACTATTCCATGAATTTAATTATATATCACCTCCCTAATCAGCTAACTTAATTACCAAAGACTTCATTATTGAGCATGTCAGCCTCTCGGAGGTGAACCGGGATAATAATAGCAGAACAGCACCATTCAATTACCAAGCTCAGCAGGTGATTTTCTCACAGCACCAAGAGGCCAGACTTATGCTTTTCAAAATGTCAGTGGATTAGAAGCTTCTGTTCTCGAAGGCGCTTTTCACAGCTCAGAAAGACATATTGGTGCGTTTGTGATCTTACCGTCATACATCACTGCTAAGTCAACACTGCTAAAAGTTAACCCTGGAAATTATGAATAGGTATAAAAATGAATATGCTTTGAAAGAACACCTCATAATCTGCAAAGCAATACTGTTTCTGGCTTAATCCTAATGGATGTGTTCCAGTGTGTGTGCGCGCGCTGGGTTGTGGAAACAAACGGCCTGTCTCTGCTCAGTTTCCTCCCTCGTTTCCAGCCAGATCCATTTCTTTTTCCCCTCTCTCTGCCTTTTCGACCTTCGAGCTCTCCAGCCCTGAGCAGAGTTAGATTTCTCCAACTCTCAACCCCGTTTCTGCCATCTGTGGCTTGTGCTTTGACCCTTTTCCATGGCTCAGGAAGTGGAGGATCTAAGCCCTAACGGGGTCTAGGGGAAGAACTGAACTGCTGCTTGACTTTCAATGTCTTACCAACCGACTGACTGACTGCTGACATGACAGCTGGGTGAGGAAAACAGAGCCATTCCCTTTGCAAGAGGATTGGCAAAGGCCAGAACAGACAACGCGCTGGATTGTAGAAAGCAGCGCTGATTTAGTGCACAGAAAGAAAACATGTGAGTGACACACGCATGTGTGCGCGAAATGAGCGCGCAAGCAGAAGCAAACAAGCGCACAGTAGCAACTGGAGTCTTGCAGCTGTTGACATTGCAGCATAAGAGGCTTGTGTATCTGCGAGCATGACCCAGTGGCAGCATCCCCGCTGATAGTGTGGGCAGAAAGCGACTGTCTGCTGAATATCTATCAGTGGAAACCTCAGTGCTGTCGTCTTCCTCCTCCTCCCTTGCCTCCTGCTGTCCTTTAGGAGCTGATAGCAGCCCTCCATCCACCCACTGACCAAGCCGCCTGTCACTGGATTGCACTTTCTTCCCTTTAATCTTTTTTAACAGGGCCAGCAGAGTGCGATTTATGACACTGCTTCCTTGTCTGGCCCTGTTTTGGACCCTGGCTTGGTTTCAGCACAAGATTGTAAACAACCACTAATGTCGGGACTGTAGATGTGAGGTGAAACAGAAATTTAACATTGTTAATTGTGTTGCCAACTGCTCTGTTTCTACAATGACATTAAAGTGGTAGTGCAGATGTTCTTCCTTCAACAGGAATTACAGCATATAAACTTGTTTTCAGTATTATTAAAGGAACAGTTTGGATTATTTGAAGTCGGGTTGTATGAGGTGCTTATCGACAGCTAATGTATTACCTATAGTAAATGGCCTTTTCCAACAGGAAACTGTTGTTTTATAATCCAAATATCCTTCTCTCCAAGCCAACCAGACTCCATTTGCAAATTCAGTAGTATTAAAGGTTACTTGTCTACCGCAGCATCGATTTGTTAGTTTGTTTGTGTTAGCATGTTCTAAAATGTTGGGTTGGGTTGGATTCACCGAAGTCAAACTAACCAATCAAGGCAGTGGCAGACCAGCAACACCCGTGTCCTGTGAGGTGAAATGACTGATTTTGCTAATGGAGTCTGATGAATGAGACAGCAATATGTTTTTTAATACATTTTTGACAATTTCCCATGCAGTCCTTTCCCCAGTTGGAAAAGACTGTCTGATGGCAAAGTAAAATGGTGAAAACATTTCAACTATACCACTTATAGTAACATTGAGTTTACATGGGCCAGCAATACTAAATTTAAAGAAGTGTGCATAAGACATTGCATTTTTAACGCAAAGCTGACATTTTTGAGACATTAATCAAGCCAATGATGTCTTTGCTATGTCATAATGTCATTGGTTAATGTCAAGTTGTTGTAACAAAGACATCTGAAGCAAACTTTGCAGCAGTACATTGCTTAGCTTCTGTACTGGTCCTCCTCTTTGCTTCTCCAAACTCGGGGCTGCCTCATGAAACCCCACTTCAAATAATCTGCACTATCCCTTTAAAAAGTATCCTTTAACTCCACAATCCGTGTGTATTTAGTAAGAACCAGACTCTTTAAATAGCATCTATTTTCCCTTTTTCCATTCATTATCCTCTTGTCCATTTCTGTCCACATGCTGTGGGTTTGCACAGCGATGTGGAAAATGTGTGTCTTTCTTACTGTGGTGGCACATCACTGATTTATACGGTAATCTTGTATAAACGGAACAGTTTCTCCTTCTTTCTACTCACGGAGAACAAGTGTACAGAAGTACCATGTGGCCGCCCGAGTAGTAACTCATTCACCCTCCACCCCTCCTATCTCCACCCATCGATCCCAGCGCTCATTTAGTCCAATCAATCCTTATGGAGAATCAATCTACAACTGATGCTGCACTCATTCAAACTCATCCACGTCAGGAATAACAGAATGGACCCCCGATATGGCCGTTTCTCACATGATAAATGGATCGACCGATGTGACAGACCCCGGCTGGGCCCAGTCAGCGTGTCTCCGTGTGTGTGTTGCATGTGCGTGATGTCAGATGCCCTCTGGGGTGGGGGATCGACAGCGGGGTGGGTGCTGATGTGTTCCTGCGCGGTGAGTTAGGAGCTGGGGAGTCAGGGGAGAGCTAAAACAGAGGGATGGTCTCCATCTGTCAGCCTGGCCCACTCTAAAGTGGCCATCACTCAGGATTGATTAGCCACGAGCCCATTAGCCCCCTGGCTTTTTCTCTCTTTCCACTTCTTTCCTTTTTTCACTCTCTCTCTCTTTTCCCCTAACTATCAATCTTTCTCCCTTTCACTAAAAACCATCTCTTTCCATTTTAAGCATCTCTTTATCTTTCTCTTTTGCTTTCCTTTCTCTCACAGGCCTCCCTTGTATCACTTTTTTCTTTCTCTTAAGATCCTAACTTTCTCTTTTGCTTTCTTGCATGCTTATTCTTCCTCTTTCTTTCTCTCTGTCTCCATTTCCTAGCCTTGAGCCTTTCTCAGTGACGGGGTGATCACCTCACTGCATGTCCCTCCCTCGGACCTTCTGCTTCATCACAGCTCTTCATCCCCCACACCTCCTTTCTATGTTTTTATACCAATTGCCTCAGTCAACAGAGTGGTACAAATCAGATCAGTTCGAGGGAACACCCAGACGGTCATGACCATTCTGCTGTCATGACAACAAGATGCTCTGGGGCGTGGAGGCCATTACTCTACCCATCCATTTAGGTCAGTGTCCTCCCAGTTATCAGCCTCCTGGGGGGATGAGGGTGTGATGTGGAGTAGCTGGAGGCCGAGAGGGTAATTATATATATGTTGTACACTGGGTTGGTATGTATATACCTATATTGGTAGGTATGGGATCAGTGTAAACTGCGATGTGATGGTTGTGGTGGTTTAAAATGCCACAGTGTTAAAATACCCCATCACAAATTAAAGTCCTGCATTCAAAATGTTTACTATCAGTAAAATTTAATTAACCTATCCCTAACTGAGGTGCATTTTTATACATAATACTATTTTGGATTATTGTTACTTGTGTATTGTATTAAATACTATAAGTATAATTTAATGTATCACAATGCATATTTCATATGCTCTTTTTTGCTATGCTAGCAGCAGCTGTGAGGTTAAAATATCTCAATCATTATTGAAAAGATTCTCATGAAATTTAGTATATATATCTACAGTCCCCAGAGGATAAATTGTAATAACTCTGGTGATCAGGTGAAGTTGCTGTGTAGTTTATCACCAACTACCTGTCAGTATTAATGAAATTCCCGTCAGTCTCTGCTGTACTTTGTGTTTAGTGCTAATTAGCAAATGCCAGCATTTAAAATGCTAAACTAAAAAGGTGAACGTGGTAAACATTTTAGCTACCTGTCTGAACACTGGCAGGTTATGATTATCGTTGTGTGCATGTTAGCATGCTGACATCAGTGTTAAGCTCACAGTACCGCTGTGCCTACAGCCTCACAGAGCTGCTAGCATGACTGCAGACTTTTAGTCATGTTGAAACCTTGGTCTACAGAATTATTGCTATCTCTAACTATGAAATAAATATAAAATGTAAAGTTTGTCTGAAATGAGTCCTTACTGCTTATGTGTCTCCTGTAAAACAGGCAGTTAGGGAGGGACTTAGCTATATTAGCTGACTCTTCACAGACTGAGAGCTGTCAGTGAACACAGCCAGACCAAAACAGCCAGTTTAACAACAGGAAAATAGACATCAGGACAGAGGTGGTTTTCCTACAGAGTTTGGCTCCTGGCACTGCATGGGTGAGTTGTGGCTAGCCAAATTAACAGCAGTAAGCGGTTGGCTAAGAATCTTTAGCAAGAAGTAAAGCTATCTTTCTGTCATGAAACTCCACAAGTGACCTTGGTACTGTATTCCCTGTTAGTCTTGGAGGATGCGTTTAACCCACATGTGACCACATGTTCACTGGGAGGCTGCTGGGCTTGGATATGTTGCCCACTAACAGTAGCTGTCACGGTTAGCTAGTTAGCTTGGCAACAAGAAAGCTGCAAAAGGTATCTATCCATCAGGAAACTCTGTAATTAAAACACTGGGAATTGAAGCTAAGCAGCCGGGGGACACGAGAGGGGAAACAAGAAAACATTTTTCTCCACAAAATATGATCCAGTTTCCCCCAAATCAGTGAATAAATGTATAAAGTTGTGCTTTTGTACAGTGAAGCCAGGTCCCCTGAAACACTGCAGTCTGTTACTGTGAAGGGGCTTCAGTAAGGTGGACACAAATTTAGTGTATGTCCCTGAGTGCATGGTGAGTCATTGAGAATTTTAAATAATTTTCCAGACTCTGAAATACCAAAAAATTCCAAAGAATCTGACTTTTTTTGTAATGATGCCTTATGTGACTTACATAAGTTAACAAAACCATCCACAAAAAGATTATTCTATTTGTATATAGTTGTTTCTGATGCCTGCCAGAAATCAGATGCAATAAACCAATGTTTACATTTTCCCAGGCAAAGTTCAGCCATTTAAAAGCCAGGAGGAGATTTTTCTTTAGTTAATGTTATTTTTGATGTTATATTTTGTGGTCATTATAGTTATAATAGTTTCTAAACACTACAGCCTTTGTCTACAAAATATTTCTAAAGTTCTTTGCAGTAATTTTAAGTACATAGTACTTTGTCACTTTTTGCCAGTGGCACTGAAGGTGGCTCACTGTACAAGGCACACATAAGTATCCTGTTACATTTGCTCCAGTTTCTTTACACACTGTTAGACTCCTGTTTGTCAGATAGTATAAGGTTAGTGATGACCACAGCATCGACAGGAGATGGGCAGAATGCTCTTACATGAAGAGGTGCCCCTGTAGGGGTACAAGCTTTCTGACAGGCCTAATGGCCTCTGTGTGAAGGTGTGGTCTTGGTGACATACGGGCAGGGTGACAGCATGAGGAGAGCTCCTGACTGTGGCCTCTGATAAGCCGGCCGAGTGCTGATTGACTACTAACCGCTCTGTCGTCGCTTCTCCCAGAGTGCTGACAACCAGCTACTTAAGAGGAGCCTCTCAGGAACATGGAGCACAACGCACATACACATACACATGCACGGAGGCAACAGCCTATCTGTAGCGGTCCACTCACACCAAGGTCGGGCGGAGGTGGCAGTAGCCTGCAGTCAGACTTGACGGCACGTCGGAGAAGCCGGTGTTGCCAGGGAAGACCACGCGGCGTCGGCGTGTGTCCCTCCACGTAGACCCCACGTCCTGGTACCTCTGGGGACTCCACCAGTATCCTCCCTTCCCCTGGTGCGGGGTGGAGAAGCTGGGCAGCTCCGGCCTCCAGTAGCGCCTCACGTACAGGGGCTCGTACAGGCTCAGACGGGGCTTCCTTCTCGGGAGATGTGGTGGCGGAGGAGAAAGCGAGAAAGGCAGAGACAGAAAATCAATACATCCACAGCATTACTCAGTGTGCTCATTTCCTCGCTGTGTGGCCTTATTTAATCACAGACATAAAAGCGAGGGCACGCACACTGAAAGGTCTTTACATATTTCAATCTGGCTTAAGCAGACGGGCGGATGTTGATGCCTGTGTTTTTGAACATGAGTGTAACTACAGGAAGCAAAAACACTTCCCAGTGTGACTCATATGCCAACAAAAGAAAATTAACTCTCCTTCTTCTTCACATACACAGGCTGACATTAGCGGTGTTGTCACAGTGCCAGCACAAGCTGGTGATAAGTGATTTAGCCTTTTGGCACCTCACATCTCTCATTAACACTGTAACAGTAATAAACTGTCCTGTACTGTGGTGATGGGAAAAAGGATTAGAGGTTTTTAAAGAGGCTGAAGGAGCAGAGGTGAGACAGACCAACATTGGGCCTCATGCAACAATATTTTTGTAATCGTACCTTAACTTTCTCTTGCTTTTTTGTACGGTAGGCTTGTACAAGTGTGCCATGTCAGATTCACCAAATTCAGAGACTTGTAAATTAGCATAATTGGCACTCCAGTAATGTCATGTAAGGCTACACGTCCTGTCCCATGTGCCAGGAAGTGTCCCTTCATGAAAATGGCATCAAAGACAATAAATAAAGAATTTCATGTGGTTCTGAAGTCCTGTTTTTAGAGATCCATAAGGGAAAGTCTAGTATTTTAACAGCATCAGCAGTGGACATAAGGGATCCCTCTAGAAAAAGAAGACAAAAAATTTCAGGAGGAGGGAGTCAAGGGAAAGTATCCATCATGAAGATGGACAAAAGAATACGTCATATTAGATGACAGATGCAGATGATGGTAGGTAATGGCCACTTTAAATTAAAGGGATAGTTAGGATCATTTGATATAGGCTTATATGAGATACATATCTATAGTCAGTGTATTAACTACAGCAGATGGAGGTCGGCATGCTCCCAGTTTAGAGAAGCTGAAAGGAGCAGCACCAGCATGGAAGCTAAGCAATGAACTGCTGTTGACGGGGGTTATACCAAAAGATATTTTACCCACTTAAAAAAAGTCGACCTAAAAAAATCAATATCAGTTGAAGTTCACACTAGTCAGAATATTTTCACAGCTTTACTTTGCTGTTTCAACAGGAAACTGTTGTTATACAAGTCAAATATTGCTGTTGCTGTTCTATCGCTGCCTGCTTTGTTAGTTTGTTTGTATTACTGTGTGACTTTTAAGCAGAACTGTCAAAACTACTAACAAACTAACAGATTGAGAAAGTGGTAGACCAGCAACTTCTGTGTAAAATTACTCATTTCGCCCAAGCAGTGTGGCTGGTGAGGAGAGGGTGATATTTGGGTTGTATTATGGCAGCTTTCAGATGAAAAAGGCTGTCTGATGGCGAAGTAAAGCCATGAAAATATTCTAAATATAGTGCACACTTAAACTGATATTAATTGTTTTAGGTGGACCACCTTTTATTAAGTGTTTTAAATCTGCTTTGTTATTGACCCTGTCCACAGCAGTACAATGCTCCGCTTCCATGCTGGTACTCATCTCTGCTTCTCAAAACTGGAGGCGTGCTGACCGGCATCTAGTGTAGGTAATACACTCACTATCAATAAGTACCTCATTCAGTCCCACATTAAATAATCCAAACTATTCCTTTACCACAGGAACAGTAATATAACAGCCTATACTGTGGTATTGGGGAAAAGGATTAGAGGTTTTTAAAGGGTCTGAGGGAGAAGAGGTGAGATGGATACATATAGAAGAACAGTTTATGAATGTATGTGTGTGGCTGAGTGACCGCGTACAAGCCGACCAAAATATGATGGCGATGTGGGTCCAGTTAAGGCTCTCTGGTTACAGCGGCGCTTTAATGAACGTGGTGATGTGAGACCCGCAGGCCGCAGACACAGACAGTGGGTAACTTTAGAGGGACGCCTTGGGATACGATGGCATGGAAGGGGGCCCCAGATCTCCACCCACACACCCCTCCGTCACCCTCCCGTGAGGCCCGCTTGGCTTGACCGCACTCTCTCTTCTACACACATCCTTCCTTTCCTCCCGATGAGAGACGCTCAGTCCATCCATATCCACCCGAGGCGGAGCAGAAAGCCATTATAAAACCACCGACGACACAAAAAACAAGAGCCAGTTGCGTGGTATAGAATATGCATGCAGCTGTAGCATGAGAAAGTCGAGTGCGTTTAGACTCATATAGTCCCATGAGGCTGAATACATTACATCAAAACATTATTGCCTGGAAAGCACAGACACACATCAGTGTGTCTACAGTTGCTTCCCAGAGTGCCTTTGTGGATGTTTGAGCACATTCTGTATGCACGCTCATGACCATGTCCCAACTATCATGGCCATGTAGGTCCAGATATCTGATTTCAGCAGGCATCTAAGGAACTCAGTGATCTGTGTGTGTGTGTGTGTTTGTGAGAGACAGTCTGAACCCGTCCCACCGGGAGCAGCTGTAATCAGACAGCAATCAAACGCACTCCGAACAGCATCCGTCTTTCATTCTCTCCCTCTGCCTCGCTACCTGCGTCCCTCCTCCTCTTCTTCCAGCTCGCCCAGGGTGAAAACGACAGGCACTTTTAAAGTCGACGTGATGAGATGCATTTTTCATCTCAGACCGAGACGGAGGGAAAAAACACACATATTGACAAGGCCTCTTTTGACATACGGATGGAAAAAAAAAAGAGAAAGAAACATTGTGCGTTATGTAACAGCATTTGTTTGTGGCTGCTGTTGCATTTCAGGCAGGGATTTTTTTTTCAATGAGCTGCTGAGACACAGAAAAAGTTAAACAATCATAAATCTTTAGGACATGTAGGAATATATCAAAATATTTTTGACAAAATCTATCAAAATTGCAACATTGTAGGGATGACTATTGGTGCTTTTACTATATTTATATGTGTGTGTCTATGCATATGTAACACAATGAGAAGTAAGTAACTGTGTAGATATATTTATATCTACTGCTCGCACATGTGAAACAGAAAATCTAGAGCACAAGTTTTCCTGGAACATTTAGTAATGCACCAGATGTTGTGGATCTGTACCGCGGTAGTTGGCTTCGCTCAGTTAGTCAAGTTCAGGTCACGTCACTGTTCCTGGTTAGTTACGGTGAAAATGGACAACGATTAATGTAAAACTGTGTGCCAACATTGCTTAAGCGAAGTCAGATTTGTCTGTGGAAACTTTTTCTTACAGACAATATGTCAGTATTTTAGTGCCATAACTGCTACACTAAGAATTAAGGACAATAAGCCACTGTTGAATTTTAAGTTTCTTTCAAAATAAATGACAAAAATGTTATTTGCAAGTTATTTTTACTTACCCTGCTGTACCAAAAATGAGATGTGACACTAAAATCAAGGTACATATGGCACCATGAATTTTGTCGACTGTTACACCCATAAAGGATATACAAAATCTAAGACTATATCTAATCTCACTTCACGATATCAATATACACTGTACGCTTCAGGTGCTCGACAGTCCGGGATCTCTGTTGTTGTATTTTGCGCTTCATAATCCGCCACACAGTTTCAATAGGAGACAGGTCTTGAGTGCAGAAGACCAGTCTAGTAGCCAAAGCCACACTGCTGTGACACACGCAGAATGTGTCCTGG
>JAJHUR010121024.1:1230-13389 GCA_027495735.1 Lutjanus campechanus | reverse complement strand
GTCCATGTCTTCATCCTGGTCCTACCTGTGGGTCCCCTCACTGATGAAGACAAGGGAGAGTTAGAGACCATCCAGAACACATTCAGCTCTGGAGTCAATGACTTCACCATGATTCTGTTCACTGTGGACTCAGATCCTGCAGCTCCAGCTGTTGTTGACTTTGTAAGAAAGTCCAGAGACATCCAGGAGCTCCTTCAGAGCTGTGGAGGAAGACATGTTGTTCTCAACATCAAGGACCAGCAGCAGATCCCAGAGCTGCTGAACGTGGTGGAAAAAATGATAGTTAAAGGATCCAAATGCTTCACAAAAGACATGTTCACCAAGACTCAGATGGAGCAGGTTACAAGACTTAACGCTGAACTGAGGGACCTAAAACATAAAACTGAGATGGGAACCACTGACAAAAGTCAGAGCAGAGAGTCTCTCAGGATGGTGCTGATTGGGAAGACTGGCAGCGGGAAGAGTGCAACAGGAAACACAATTCTGGGCAAAGAACATTTTACATCAACTGTCAGCTCAAAGTTTGTGACCAAGTTCTGTGAGAAAGCATCAGGAGAGATTGATGGACAGCCTGTTGTTGTGGTCGACACCCCCGGCTTATTCGACACAACTTTATCTGAGGAGATGGTGAAATGCATCAGTCTTCTGGCTCCAGGACCACATGTCTTCCTGCTGGTGATACAGATCGGCAGATTTACACAAGAGGAGAAGGAGACATTAAAACTCATCAAGGAAGTCTTTGGGAAGAATGCTGAGAAGTTCACCATCATTCTGTTAACTGGAGGAGACACACTGGAGGAGGACAATATGTCTGCTAAAGAATACATTGAAAATGAATGTGATGATTCCTTTAAGAAGCTGATCTCTGACTGTGGAGGAAGATACCATGTGTTCAATAACTATGATAAACAAAACCAAACACAAGTCAGAGAGCTGATAACCAAGATTGACACCATGGTGAAGACAAATGGAGGCAGCTGCTACACTAATGAGATGCTGCAAGAGGCCGAGGCAGCAATAAAGAAAGAAATGGAGAGAATCATGAAGGAGAAGGAAGAAGAGATGAGGAGAGAGAGGGAAGAGCTTCAGAGAAAACATGAGGAAGAAATGGAAGAAATTAAAATAAGAACGGAGAAACAGAGAGCAGAGATTGAAGAGGAGAGAAAACTGAGAGAAAAACTACTTGAAGAAATGAAGAAAAACATCAACAAAGAACATGAGGAGAGAAAGAGAGAACAAGAAATTAGAGAAGAAGAAGAGAGGAGGAAGAAACAACAGGAAGAAATTCAGCGACAGGAGTGGGAACAAAAAGTTGAAGCTTTGGAACAAAAAATCAGATCAGAGTCAGAATCAAAGGAAACTCTTGACAGAAAGCTGGAGGAGAACAGAGAAGAGATGAGAAAAGAACGAGAGAAGTGGGAGAACAAACAAAAAGAATCGTGGGAAAAACGACATGAAGAAGATGAACAGAGACGACAGCAGGAACACAGAAGAATCAGAAAACTGCAAGAAGAATATGAACAGGAAAAAGAAAATAATGAAAAGAAAAGAAAAGAAGAGGATCGAATCAGAAGAGAACAAGAGGAAAAAGAGAAAAAGGAATTTGAGGAAGAACAGAGAGTCAGAATTGAAAAGGAGAGAAAACTGGGAAAAAAACTACTTGAAGAAAAGGAAGAAAACATCAACAAAGAACGCGAGGAGAGAAAGAAGGAATGGAAAATGAGAGAAGAAGAAGACAAGAAGAGAAAACTACAGGAAGAAATTCAACGACAGAAGTGGGAAGAAAAAGTTGTAGCTTTGGAGCAAAAAATAAGATCAGAGTCAGAATCAAAGGAAACTCTTGACAGAAAGCTGGAGGAGAACAGAGAAGAGATGAGAAAAGAACGAGAGAAGTGGGAGAAACAACAGAAAGAATCGTGGGAAAAACGATATGAAGCAGATGAACAGAGACGACAGCAGGAACACAGAAGACTTGGAGAACTGCAAGAAGAATATGAACAGGAAAAAGAAAATTATGAGAAGAAAAGAAGGGATGAGGATCGAATCAGAAGAGAACAAGAGGAAAAAGAGAGAAAAGAGAATGAAGAAAAACAGAGAGTCAGAATTGAAAAGGAAAGAAAACTGAGAGAAAAACTACTTGAAGAAAAGGAAGAAAACATCAACAAAGAACGCGAGGAGAGAAAGAAGGAATGGAAAATGAGAGAAGAAGAAGACAAGAAGAGAAAACTACAGGAAGAAATTCAACGACAGAAGTGGGAAGAAAAAGTTGTAGCTTTGGAGCAAAAAATAAGATCAGAGTCAGAATCAAAGGACAGAAAGCTGAAGGAGAGCAGAGAAGAGATGAGAAAAGAACGAGAGAGCTGGGAGAGAAAACAAAAAGAATCGTGGGAAAAACGACATGAAGAAGATGAACAGAGACGACAGGAGGAAGAAGAAAGACTTAGAAAACTGCAAGAAGAATATGAACAGGAAAGAGAAAATGATGAAAAGAAAAGAAAAGAAGAGGATCGAATCAGAAGAGAACAAGAGGAAAAAGAGAAAAAAGAGTTAGACAAAAACTATGAGAGAAAACTGGAAGAAATAAAGAAGAAATATGAAGAAGAGGCCAGAAATAAAGCTGAAGAGTTCAGAGAATTCAGTGAGAGGAAGGAAAATGAATTCACAGCTCTGAGAGAAAAACACATGAAGGAAGTGACGGATCTGAAAGAACAGCAGGAGAAAGACATGCAGGAGAAGAGAGAGGAATACGAGAGCTTTAAACAACTCTCAGTTCACAAAGAAAAAAGTCTGAAACAAGCTATGGATGAACTGCAGAACAAACACAAACGAGAGATGACTGACCTGAAAGAGAAACTTCTGACTCCAGAGGACACCGGCGACAAATGTTGTCTAATTCTATAATTTAGTTTTCTTCTGATCACAGAGTTCCAGTTTCAACTTCAGTCCTGTTTTTTATCTTTATTTACAGGGTTTGGGTGTAAAAGTTTTTCAGCTCATGTTGACACAGTTACTGACACCAGGATTTATACAGAACAACCAGATCACAGCATTATGTTTTTTTTATCTTCATGTTATATTGTTTACCTACAAATACACATATGTGACTAGACTTGGGTGGTATAAAGGTATTACAGAACACCAGGGTATGAAGAAATCCACAAAGTATGATTTTATAGTGTTTCTATTAAACTGACAGAGAGATTTTGTGTAGAAGAAGTATTTTGAATTTTGTTCTGATACTAAAGATAAGCCAGTAAACACTGCAGACCATCGACTGCTCAGAGCAGAGAGTCTTAGTAACATAGTGTGGTGAGTGTGTAACTTTAGTGAGCGTGAGAGGGTGACTGGCAGACTAATCATGGTTTATGGCTGCAGAGAGGTGGTGGTGATGATGATGATGGTGAACACATGCTGAGCAGTGAAGTTGTCATTTGGGCCGAACATGTAAATCTGTAAATTCTGTAAAGTGAATAAAAGCTGCAGCTTTTCAAACCCAAAGTAAAGGTCCTGTCTGTGCTGCTTCTCAGCTGTGTGAACTGTGTCATCATGATGATAAGCTCCGCCTACTTTAAGACACTACTACAGTACAGTGGAATACAGCTGAGCACGAGTTTTACACAAATATCTTCATGATACCGTATACTCAATGTCAGGAAGGTATGAAGGTGTGAGAAAACAGATACCACCCAAACCTACATATGACATATGAAGGTGATTATTTTAAATGTTAACAACCACAGTATCTCACACACAGCGTCTGTCTGCTCACTGTTTGATTGATGTATTTCTGCAGACTGAATGTAAACTGAGACTAAAATATGTTTATGATCATGAAATAACATCCACCAGTTTCATCTTTTATTTTTTTATAATTTTTCTGTACATTGTCAAAATGTCTTAGTTTGTTTTTATTCTTGTCAACTGCATAACTGTGAAATGTGTTTTATTATCTTTAATAAATCAAACTAAAACTAAAACTGGAAATAAAATCTCACAGAAAGTCTGTCACAGATTATGAACACAATAGAAATATCTTTACATTTGTGTCAGCAAACATCTTATTAATGACTGATAGTTTAAACATCATTATTAGTAACAAAATGTTTCCTGGTAGGAGCAGTACAGTTACTGTCCACTAAGCTGACATTACAATGATGAACTAAAATAAATGTAACATATAACTTAAGAATTATTTTTTTGGCAGGGTGGGTTATGAAATTAGCTAAAACATTAATGTGTAATAGTTTTGTTTGTCTTTAATGCTAGTAACAGCTGCAGTTATCTTGTCTGTACTTCATCCTGCAGGATCTTCTGAATGAAATCAATGTGATTATTTGATGGTGAACTCTGTTCATGTTGACAGCAGCACAGTAAACAAGCAGCCCCTCCCAAAATACTTCAGTCCTACCTTGACCTGCAGTCTGGATGGTGGGTCCCCTGGTCAAGTTTGGAAGGATTTCACACGTCATGTTAAAGATGGAGCGAAAGAAACGTCAGGAAAATTACAGTGATGATAAAATACTAGAAAAAGAGAGAGAAGTATTAAAATAAAGCTTATCTTCCTGTTTATAATAACAAGTATCTCCTTTAGATGAAAAATATTCAGTGATGGTGTTAAAATGATGTCTTCATTGTGTGTAATATTAAGTCTCAGTTCTACTAAAGTCCATAAATCACATTAATCTGTGACCTGATCGCAGACTGGAGCATTTTAACAGGTGAAATAAATGACACTGATGAAAACAGTCGTGTCTAGAAGGGAAAACTTCAGATACAAAACTCTCACAAGATCTGTACACGTTGTTACTTCATCGCACGCACTATGTACAAATCATGTTTTCAGATGTGACAGTGCACTTATTAATATCTGGGTAAGTTTAAGGACAGAAAACACCTGGTTAGAGTCAGAGAAAGATCACAGTTTGGGTTAAAATGATCTCTCATGAGATCTCTCACATGTCTGGGAGTCACTTCTAGTCAAAAAGTAACATTACAGCCTAAACTTTATTCAAACTGGATAAAGTAGTTTATAGCATTATAGTAAATTATATCAACAACTAATAATACACCAAAAAACAGCGCTGATAATAGACCGGTGCCGTCAGATCACCGCCCACCATGTGTCTTGGATCTGTCCGAGGTTTCTGCCTGTTAAAAGGAAGTTTTTCCTCGTCACTGTCACCAAAGTGCTTCCTCATCAGGGAATTGTTTCAATTGTTGGATGCAAATATAATTAATTATTGAGTGTGGTCTAGACCTACTCTATATGTAAAGTGTCTTGAGACAACTTTGTTGTGAATTGGTGATATAAATAAAATTGACTTGACTTGACAGTTTTGTGTTGTTTCTAGATTTTTATAAGACTTCTGACACCCTTAAACATTCTTTTTTTATTGGAGATGCTACACTTTTAAGGTTTTGGAGAAAAAAATGTAATATTGTATATATAATGTTTTACAATGATATATAAAGCTCCATATCCCTCATCCCTGGAATGACAACACTTATTATTAACCACCCTGAAATTGAAGGTATTACGATCTTTGACAAGGAATTTAAAATGAGTCAAATGATACAAACATTAAAAAACAAAAAACAAACCCATGATAAAGCCATTGTATGAATCTGTTCTCCAAAGCAACATGATTGTCCCTTAATATTGAAAAATGTGAATTACTTCCCAACATGCACAGATGCCACTAATGCTTCAATTAGAGTTGAGTCTGAGGTGAAATATTTGGGAATTATAAATTAGAGGAGAAGATATCAATATCTCTAACCTCATAACAGATATAAATAAATCTCTCAGTCACTGTCAGTCAGAGACCTGGTTGACCTGAGAAATATGGAATCAAAATATTAGAATCTGAATCAATGGTTGGAACTTTTAAGATTAACTGGATAAAAGTTTATCACAGTCAGAGTCCACATCAGGATCCTGAGTTTCTTTTAAAATGTGATTCTGAGATGAACAAGATTCACATTAAGTTGGTAAATTTCCATAAACAGATTCTCCAGTTCTGGAAAATTATATTTACCCAGAATTTTTCTCCCCATGGAACAACTTTGTGGAATAACAGAGTAACTAACAGGAAGTTAATATTTAAGAGTGAGTGGCATCATCTATGATTTATTGGACTCTAACAGTAACCTTATGGATTCTGGATTAAATTGTCCTCACACTGAATATAATAAAATTTGTAAAGTGACCCCTGTACTATTATTCAGTTTCATCCATAATAACTTGATATATTCAGATGTGAAACCAGTTTTTCTGAATTTAATGATCAGTGGTTATAATTTAGATGATAGAAAATATAATAATACATTTATTATTGCTGTTATGAAATCTAAAATACTTCAGGACCACAGTAAAGGTCTGTTTACAAGCTCCTGATGAATAAAGCTCATTCTACATGTATTAAATGATCTGTTCCCCCTCAGATCAAAGAAACACATGTTAAAATAATTAATAAGGCTCATCTCATCCTGTTTCTGGATTTCTTAAAAAGAAAGTTTAAGTTTGAAGTGGATCCCTGCTCCTTCTGTCATCTGATGAATCTTTAGAACATGTTTGTCTCGTGTTCTGAGTCAATAAGATTGTGTTTGGATATAAAAGACTTTAAATGTTTGAAATGTTTGATATTTTGATCTTTAATAGTTCTCATGTTCTTTTATACATGGATCATATAAACCCTTCTGACAAGACAAACTCATGGGTAAATATCTTATTCATTGTAATAAATGGAAAAACAGTCAGTCTTCTTTTGGTTGTTTTGTAAATTAAAGTTGTTGTTGTTTTTTTGCATCCCTTAAATGTTTTTTGTAAAATAGCAAGAAAGATTTGTGGATTAATCTGTTACTATTTTGATGACATTTGTATTTATATCTATGTGCTTCCTTTACAAGTTCTTGTATGTATGTACATTTTGTTACTACTACTACTAATAATAATAATATTTTATTCTTATATCATGATGTTGAGTGTGAAACGTTGCAGACTCGGATGGATTAAAACAACAGTCTCAGTGTTGCTGCACTCATGTCCTCAAACCCAGAGCTTCTTATCTGTCGATACATTTTTGTCATTTTGTCGCAGACAGAATGATCGGGAAATGATGACGTCAGAGCTCGAGACACTTTACTTTCTCTTTCTTTCGTCTTTTGGTGCAAAGCGACGGAACATCAGACGGAGCTGAACTCAACTGAAGGTAAATTCTAACAAATATCCTCAGAATAACATCAATAATCAATCAATGTTGCAGATCGATAACACCGATATTCATTAATATAAGGATGTATTTGACATCAGTATTGATTATGACTCGTCCTCGGTCGGTTCAGTTTGTAGTTCTGACAGTAAACTGATCTCCGAACAGTTTTCTGTTCATTTACTCTTTATTCTGACTGAAGACAATAAATCATAATATTTAATCAATGATTTCTGTTATAAATAAATGTGCAGATGGTTTTTGAGTGTTGGAGGCAGAAATATACAGAAATAATCAATAATTATGAATTTTATATTTGGATTATATATTTAGATTTTGTCTGAGGTCCAGATATATTATTGTTAGAGCCTCAGTGCAGGAATCTGTCTGAAGGTTGTGTGTCTGTAACAGGCCTGATGACGTTTCAACTTTACACGTCGCCATTTTAGCAGAACTGAGAAAACAGGAAGAGAAGATACACAAACATTAATGATCAGAGTGACACAAACGTTTATTTGCAGAGATAAAACATGTAGTTAAAGTAACTCAGCACTTTGTCTTGAATCCAGATATTTTTGTCAGAGTCTCAGTGCAGGAATCTGTCTGAAGGTTGTGTGTCTGTAGTTCGTCGTCGCCATTTTAGCAGAACTGAGAAAACAGGAAGAGAAGATACACACCCATTAATAATCAGAGTGACACAAACGTTTATCTGCAGAGATAAAACATGTAGTTAAAGTAACTCAGCACTTTAGAAACGGTCAGATTTATTCAGTAATATTTCTTTATAAACATAGAGATCTATAAAACAGGACATTTGAGGACGTCATCTTGGACTTTATGAAACACTGATTGACATTTTATCAACCAAACAACTAATCAATTAATTGAGAAAATAATCCACAGATTAATTGATGCTGAAAATAATCATAGCAGTCCTCCTTTCATTATATGTTTTATAACATTTATTTATTTGGCAATATGTTTTTTACATAAGATATTTGTCAGTTTTGTACATGCATGCATTTTAAATACATTTTTCTTTCTTTCTTTTTTACCTCAAATTCGGGTACTTGTCCTCTATACATGTGGGGACGAGAACGTCTCTGGTTCTTCTGTACAGTTGATTAAAAAACAAAAATTGCCAAACTGATGGCTCACAAAGGTGTAACTGTTCAATTAACACATGATGACACATTTATTGTAAAATATAAATGAATTGTTGCCCTAAGATTAGTCATTACTGGATGAGGATTCACTCATATATTATATATATACTATATTGTCAAAGTCATAAAGAGATCATTTGTGCTATGTACTAAGTTATATGTATTAGGAGACTGTAAAGTATTATCAGCTTTGCCCCAGCCACTGAAATACTGGACACAGACTGCTATCATGACTGGACGACAGATCATTCTCAGGAACTGGAAAAAGCCTGGAGAACCTCCTTTTCAGGAATGGCTGACTGAGCTGGGCAAAGTAGCAGCATATGAGAGGATGTCATAGGATGCAGGACAGAATAGAAAAATATCTCCTGAAGTGGGGCATGTACCTGGACACTATATCTGTTCCTGTGTAAAGAACAAGTGGAGGCACACTGTTTATGTTGAACAAGATTGAGACATGATGGGCATATGATTGTAATGTAGATTACTTATTCACTTAGTTTTATTAATACTTAATTCTGTAGTTTATTTTATTATACTCATTATTAATATGTTGTTGTTGTAGTTTTTGTTTTTTTGTTTTTTGTCTGCTATTTATTTATTTTTGTCTTTTTCTCTTTTCTTTTCTCCTTTCTCTTCATGTTTTTTCAGGATACATATTCTTACTAGCTTATATACAGAAATTTAGTTACTATGACTGAGCATGTCTCTCTGAGGTTAATAAGGTATGTGATATGGTTATAAGTTTGGAGCCACTTGTGGGGGTGGGTGTTGTTGATGTTAGAGGCTATAATGTATATTGATGTGACTGATGTGAACATTTGGAAAAATAAAATTATAAATCATAAAAAAAATAAAAATAAATAAATTGTGACTCTAAAGAGTTTTTCAAGTGTAATATTTCTGTAAAGACGAAGGAGAGAAAAGTTTCCACAGAATCACTCAGATAATCTTTATTTCTCCTTTATTAGACCTACAAACATCATTACAGATCACAGAGATGATTTTATAGAATAAAACTGTTCAATCTTCACTTTAATGTCATTTTTCACAGACCTTCATGTTATTAACTGTTTGAATCCACATCATTGTGAAGGTGACTGACGCTGAAAAAACATTTTAATGTGTGAATAAATAAGATGATTAATATTGTAATATTTCTTCCTTCAGGTTCTTGAAGCAGCAGCTGGTTGGTCTTCAGTTGAACGAGTCTCTGATGTTTCCAGCATCATCGTGACATCATGGCGGCTGCAGGATCAGGTGAGTCCATCAGAATAATTAATCAGAATAAAACACCTGGTTTTTATCTCCCTGTTCAAATATTAAAAATACAGGAAAAACCCTCAAACCCCAAATTAAAAGGATATTCCACCACTACATGATAATCCACTCAATATGTACTCACCATTATGCCAATGTGAGGATGAGTGAAGATCTTCAGTTCACAAAACAATCCTGGAGTTTCAGCTGAAAACAGGGTTGCAGCCAAATCCAATACAGTGAAGTGTGACCCAGTTTAAAGTGTTAAAAAAAGAATGACATTAAAATTTAACCCCAAAAAACGCCATTTACACCATGTTTTTAGCAGAAATGTCAACTGTAGCATGTAGCCGTAGGATGTAAACATGGCGTCGATCTCACCAGACTTCAGTACGTGCGGCCATTAGGATATATACGAAATCTCGCGAGATCGACGCCATGTTTACATCTTACCAGCTACATGCTACAGCTGATATTTCTGCTAAAAACATGGTGTAAATGGCGTCTTTTGTGGTTAATTTTTAATGTCGCGGCTTGCGGACACTTGGATTACACCACACAAGCAGGATGGAGACATTTTGTGTTTGTTTTGTGTGCTATTTTTAACGTTTTATCCGTGGTCACCATTCACTGCCATTGTACTGGATGAGGCTGCTACCCTGTTTCTCCTAAAACTCCAGGATTGTTTTGTGAACTGAAGATCTTCACTTATCATCACATCAGCATAGTGGTGAGGACATACTGAGTGGGTTATTCTCGCAGGGTGGAGTATCACTTTAATGCAGTTTTTCAGTTTTTATGTTTTACATCTATTGGGCAATCAATAGACACATTCAGGAATGAGTTACTGGCACAGAACTGGGAACAAACATCATTTCACCAACTACAGACCTGTCTCCTGACTTCCACAATTTTCAAAAATATTAGAAAAACTCTTTAATAATAGACTGCATAGCTTCATAGTAAAACACAAACTACTCTCAGACAGTCAATATGGTTTCAGACCAAACAGGTCTAGCAGTAATAGAAGCAATTGAAGAAATTACAAACGCTATTCACCAAAAGAAATATACAGTTGGAATATTTATTGATATTAAGAAAGCCTGATACAATCAACCATGACATATTACTAAAAAAGCTGGAAAGATACGGTATCAGAGGTATTGTTTTAGACTGGATTAAAAGCTATCTACAGAAGAGACAGCAGTTTGTTGTGCTGGGTGATACTTGTTCTTCATGTTTGGATATTGTTTGTGGTGTCCCCCAGGGGTCAGTGTTGGGCCCTAAATTATTTATTTTGTATATAAATGATATTTGTATTGAAGCTGGTATTATTTGCTGATGATACAACACACTGTTCTGGGGAGAATTTTAGGAAATGGAAAAACAGGCCACATGACTGAATTTGATTTAATTGGTTGTGTTTAGTGTGACCCCCGGAAGTTTTGTAATGAGCGTTAGCAAACATACGCTCACACACTTATACACATTTACTGGTAGTGTTTGCTATATAATATTTGCAATATACAGTGGAAATCTGAATGAAAACTTACCTCATATATACATTGAAGCAACGCGCTCTCCAGCTCTGCATCTGACAAATGCATGGAACCCCTAAAGTGTCATGGAGGAAAAAAAAAACTATATTGTGCGCACGAGATACAAATATTTCCCACATTTTGACTTGTTCGTGCATATGGCTCTCTGTACTGACCACTTCAGATGTTCACAGCCTCACCGCGAGAAGAACTCAGCTCATCAACTTATTTTCACCTCAGAATGACAATGATGAGAATATAATCAGGGTTCGGATTACACAGTGGCTTTCAGGGAGCCTGTTAGTGCACACAGCTTCTAAATCATACAAGTACACGTCAGCGCGGCCAAGTTCAGATGACCCTGAAAATCATGATGTTACTATTACTATAACCAGTGGCGCAAAAAGTGGGTATGCACTATATGTGGCGCATAGGGGCGCCGCAGTAGAGGGGGCGCCAAAGCGATGGGGGGAAAATTATTTCGAGTCGGCATTTTCTGTATTTAACAGCTGTTTGTGCATGTGTAAATGATATGATCAATAACAGAAGCACGTCACTGATTAGGTGCCCCTCACCTCCTCTCCTCTCGCCCCCCGCCCACACACACACATACACTATAGGCGCTCCAGTGCAGGCCCCCTCGAGCACGCGCTGGAGCGCGAGTGTTTTCATTTGAATACTATATTGTCATCTGATGACAGGGAGCTAAAGATGGAGAGGCAGAAAAGAAAGCACTCAGGTGCACAAAACAGAAAACGGAAGAGGGAGAAGGAGAAAGATTTCGTAGAAATAAAAAAAAGCTTTATTTTGTTGTTCAGACAGTTACATTTTTTTAACTAGATGGTGAATCATAAAAAAGATAAATTATAGAACTTGGGAGTGATACACTTGAGTTTAAATGTCTTCACTCGGTTATAACACTACAGTGCTGTTGTGATGTATCTGATAAGTTTGATCAGATGCAGCGTCCAATCAGTAACTGCT
>JAJHUR010121020.1:0-12866 GCA_027495735.1 Lutjanus campechanus | reverse complement strand
CTTACTGTGAGCAACACCTCCAGCCTCACTATGAATCCCCTGCCTTTGAAAAACACAAGCTGGTCGACCCCTCCAAGAAGATTCAGAACAACATCTGCTCCAATCATGATGAGGTGATGAAGATTTTCTGTCGCACTGATCAGCAGTGTATCTGTTATCTCTGCTCCATGGATGAACATAAAGGCCACGACACAGTTTCAGCTGCAGCAGAACGGACAGAGAGGCAGAGAGAGCTCGGGATGAGTCAGCAAAAACTCCAGCAGAAAATCCAGGACAGAGAGAAATATGTGAAGCTGCTTCAGCAGGAGGTGGAGGCTATCAATCACTCTGCTGATAAAGCAGTGAGGGACAGTGAGAAGATCTTTACTGAGCTGGTTCATCTCATTGATAAAAGAAGTTCTGATGCGAAGCAGCGGATCAGATCACAGCAGAAAACTGAAGTGAGTCGAGTCAAAGATCTTCAGGAAAAGCTGCAGCAGGAGATCACTGAACTGAGGAGGAAAGATGCTGAGCTGAAGAAGCTCTCACACACAAATGATCACATTCAGTTTCTACAGAATTACCCCTCTCTGTTATGTCTTAATGAATCTACAGACTCACCCAGCATCAATGTCCGCCCTCTGCAGTACTTTGACAATGTGACAGCAGCTGTGTCAGAGGCCAGAGACAAACTACAGGATATTCTGAGGGAGGAATGGAACAAGATCTCACTGGAATTGAGATCAGTGGATGTTTTACTGCCAAAACCAGAACCAAAGACCAGAGCTGATTTCTTAGAATATTCATGTCAAATGACACTGGATTCAAACACAGCACACACACAACTGTTATTATCTGAAGGGAACAGAAAAGTAACAGTGATGAGAGAAGAGCAGTTATATCCTCCACACCTTGACAGATTCACAGAAAAGCAGCAGGTCATGAGTAGAGAGAGTCTGACTGGGCGTTGTTACTGGGAGGTGGAGTGGAGTGGATGTAATGCTTCAGTAGCAGTCACATACAAGGATGTCAGCAGAACAGGAAGTGAAAGTGACTTTGGCATCAATGACAGGTCCTGGGCATTAAAGTGTTACAACAACAGTTATATATTCAGACATAACAACATCAACACTTCCATCTCAGGTCCTCAGTCCTCCAGAATAGGAGTGTACCTGGATCACAGTGCAGGTATTCTGTCCTTTTACAGCGTCTCTGAAACCATGACTCTCCTCCACAGAGTCCAGACCACATTCACTCAGCCGCTCTATGCTGGACTGAGGGTATATGGTTATGATCGCTCTATTGAATTTTGTGAGCTGAAGTAGGCAGGTTTGTAAATTGATTTAGTCTCCATCTTTGTTATTCAGATTTCTTTGCTGTGATGTTTTTTCACTGTGTCTCCCAAATATCACCTGTCAGTGAAACAGTGTGGGCAGGACTGGAACACTGAGTTTCTGTAGCTATCAGCTGCGGAAGTAATGAATTACAATTACTAACGCTGGTGAACTTAAGTAAATTTTTGCGAGTACTTGTACTTCATCAGTGTCCTTTTTCAAATATGTCATTTTAGTCTTACTTGAGTGTGCATTTTATAATTTTAGCCACTTAATTAGTTTTATAAATCATAATTCACTAATTCACTGAGTAGGCCTACAATTTGATTTAATATACAAACCTTTTCATTTGCATTTTTGTATCCAACAAGGTTATTCGATTACAAACAGACCAATGAAAACCATAACATACAGATGAGAGAGATTATCCATAACTTACAGTAGCATTGTTTAATTTCCTCCACAGTGCTGACACACTTGTTCCAAAATGATACAATAAAGCTGATTTTTCCCTCAAGAATGAATCAAGTATTTCTCACGATCTCATTCCAGAAACATTATGAACATAATGCACCTGAGTATTACAATGAACACTCTTTTGCATTGTGGGTGATACAGGTGCCAGGTTTGAAAATGAAGAAGAATATGTGGAATAAAAAACAATATCTTTAGTTTTACTCCATCAATTACAGTCTTTAAAGGTCCATTTGTCTTTTTCAGACCTCTAAACAGCTTTGACCCTGAGATGCAGACAACAGACTTGTTATCATCACTGTGATATACAGTGTATTCACAAGATACAAAATTTAATGTTATTCACCACTGTGCCGTCACATGATCTTTATAAGTCAAAAATGCACAGATGCAGCACTACTGTATCATGTTAACTGTTCAATAAAAGCTTTAAGTTTAGTAACTGCAGATGAGCTGATCACTGCTGACATAGAGCAAGAGGTGGGGTAAAATCAGGACAGATCAGCAGTTACCGACAGGGCTATGGTTCACTTCTTAATAAATAACAAAACTTTATGTAATGACACAATAACCATCATAGAACGATAATCATAACAATTATGAGCCTGGCCATTTTCACTGGCTGAAGTGAAATGCATGCTGGTATAGTTGTCAACCCCAAGTTCACACACACACACACACAAGTCAGCTTTCAAAGGACCCTGATTTAAACAGACAATACAAGAACACTTCTCAACATTTGGACCGTACTTGACCAGGGGACTTTGAACTGGGACAGTAGTTGGAATGTGACTGATGATGTCCACAAGAATACAAGTGAAGACAAGAACACAGATGATTAAATATAGGCCTCCAGCTGTTTGGTGTCGACTATCATAAAGAATAACATTTAAAATCAAACTATATAGATAACAGTCAGACTGTCAAGACGATCAGAATATTACTGAGACACTTAAATGGAACAGAGCCATTGATAATGTTCTCAGTCAGACTTGTCCTGTGTCTGCTGTGATAAAGGCCTCAAGCTGTCAGAGAGGGTAAACTAAACCAAGGGGGACACCTGGTGGTGAGAAAAACCCAATGAAACAGAAAACACAAAGTGTCACACTGTGATCTCTGATCACTCACAGCACTTTAGAAACAAAACCAACACAGAATAGTTGGAATGGACCTTTAAGAGTAACTTTTTACACTCTGAAGAATTATTCTGTCTTTTATCATCTGACTGCACTCAGGATCAATATGTTGTGCTTTAGACTCTGTGTATACTTATTTTTACAAGTGAAAATAACAGCTTTGAATATCTTCTATTGACAAGAAACTGATAGTTGGAACTGTGTTACTTGACTTTAGCACAACATTTGATATAGTAGACCAGAGGTTACTATTAGTGAAGCTAACCGGGTTTAGTCCAACAACAAGCAGGCTGGATGATGGTGATTTTTAATGGTAGTTTTTCCTCCCCTAAATACTTAGTGTGGTGTGCCCCAGGGGAGTTGCCTTGGACCACTACTCTTCAATATTTAGCAATTACTTGCCTTATGTTTTGAATAAGTGCAGTGCTATTCTATTCACAGATGATGAAACTAAACATTTTGTAACTGAATTAAAGGACAGTCTACAGTCAGAAATGAATTTATTACATGGGGGCCCTCCCAGTGTGGAGGGCCCCCATGAGGAAATATTGGAGCTAAAAACTAAAAGATTAAGACAGGGAGTAAAAACAGGCAATAATGATAATGATATCAAGTTCTACAATAGATCGTTGCTCTATGCTGTAAATGGGGCCTATAAACACAACCCAAGTCCAACCCAGTCATCATCCAGGAATAAGTCAAAGTCTGATCTGATAAGCCCTCTATCTTATGCTCTTAAATGGACTGAATGCCTTTCAGTACAAATATTTCAGACCAGGAACTCAGTGTCTCTGGGAGGTGAAATGACAGAGCGAGGAATTCAGATGGACCAGGAAAAACTCTGCTGTTCGATCTGTCTGGATCTACTGACAGATCCAATGACTATTCCCTGTGGACACAACTACTGTATGATCTGCATTAAAAGCCACTGGGATACAGAGGATCATAAGAAAATTCACAGCTGTCCTCAATGCAGACAGATCTTCATACCGAGGCCTGCTCTGGTAAAAAATACAGTGTTAGCGGATTTGGTGGATGAACTAAAGAAGACAGGACTCAAAGCCACTCGAGCTGATCACTGCCATGCTGGACCAGGAGATGTGTCCTGTGATTTCTGCACTGGGAGAAAGCTGAAAGCTGTCAAATCCTGTCTGCAGTGTCTGGTTTCTTACTGTGAGCAACACCTCCAGCCTCACTATGAATCCCCTGCCTTTGAAAAACACAAGCTGGTCGACCCCTCCAAGAAGCTTCAGGACAACATCTGCTCCAATCATGATGAGGTGATGAAGATTTTCTGTCGCACTGATCAGCAGTGTATCTGTTATCTCTGCTCCATGGATGAACATAAAGGCCACGACACAGTTTCAGCTGCAGCAGAACGGACAGAGAGGCAGAGAGAGCTCGGGATGAGTCAGCAAAAACTCCAGCAGAGAATCCAGGACAGAGAGAAAGATGTGAAGATGCTTCAGCAGGAGGTGGAGGCTATCAATTACTCTGCTGATAAAGCAGTGAGGGACAGTGAGAAGATCTACACAGATATGATCCGTCTCATTGAGAAAAGAAGTTCTGATGTGAAGCAGCAGATCAGATCACAGCAGAAAACTGTAGTGAGTCAAGTCAAAGAGCTTCAGGAGAAGCTGCAGCAGGAGATCACTGAACTGAGGAGGAAAGATGCTGAGCTGAAGAAGCTCTCACACACAAATGATCACATCCAGTTTCTACACAATTACAAGACTCTGTTGTGTCTTAATGAATCTACAGACTCACCCAGCATCAATGTCCGCCCTCTGCAGTACTTTGACAATGCGACAGCAGCTGTGTCCGAGGCCAGAGACAAACTACAGGATATTCTGAGGGAGGAATGGAACAAGATCTCATGGGCATCGAGATCAGTGGACTTTTTACTGCCAAAACCAGAACCAAAGACCAGAGCTGATTTCTTAGAATATTCATGTCATATCACTCTGGATCCAAACACAGCACACACACATCTGTTATTATCTGAAGGGAACCGAAAAGCAACAGTGATGAGAGAAAAGAAGTCATATCCTCAACGTCAAGACAGATTCACCTGGAGCCAGCAGGTCATGAGTAGAGAGAGTCTGACTGGACGTTGTTACTGGGAGGTGGAGTGGAGAAAATGTAAAGAATTAGTAGCAGTCACATACAAGGATATCAGTAGAACAGGAAGTGAAAGTGACTTTGGCAACAATGACAGGTCCTGGGCATTAAAGTGTTACAGCAACAGATATAAATTCATACATAACAACATCAGCACTTCCATCTCAGGTCCTCAGTCCTCCAGAATAGGAGTGTACTTGGATCACAGTGCAGGTATTCTGTCCTTTTACAGTGTCTCTAAAACCATGACTCTCCTCCACAGAGTCCAGACCACATTCACTCAGCCCCTCTATGCTGGACTGAGTGTGTATGGTTATGATAACTTTGTTGAATTGTGTGAGCTCAGGTAGAGTTCGTAAAATGATTTAGTCTCTTTGTTGTTCCGATGTCTTTGCTGTGATGTTTCTTCACTGTCTCCTAAATATCACCTGTCAGTGAAACAGTGTGGGCAGGACTGGAACACTGAGTTTCTGTAGCTATAGCTGAAGAAGTAATAAATTACAATTACTAACGCTGGTGAATTTGAGTTATTTTTGGGAGTACTTGTACTTCATCACTGTCCTTTTCAAATATGTAATTTTAGTCTTACTTGAGTGTGCATTTTATAATTTTAGCCACTTAATTAGTTTTATAAATCATAATTCACTAATTCACTGAGTAGGTCTACAATTAGAATTAGTATCCAAACCTTTTATCTGTATTTTTGATGACAATAAGGCTATCCAATTACAAACCAATGAAAACCATAATGTACAGAAGAGAAAAATACTGCAGCAGGAACAGTTTTATGACAGTGACCAGTGAGCAGAACTGCACTGAATCTGAGAGTAACTTAGACAGAAGATTAGAAGGAGCAGAAATCTCTTTTGATTTAATGCCTGCTATTGATAATGCATGAAACATCAGTGGTTATATAGCAACTACTCTGAGTAATTTTTGAGAAGAATACTTCTATTTGAGGATGTATTTTCAGTAGTATTTTCAGTACTGGTAGCTATGTACAAAATGTGTATAAAAAATCAAATAGATGATGAAAAACTCCATCCGCTGTTATAAAATGTAAACAAAAAAGAAAGAAGGGAAAAAATAAAAATATCTGCATTGTAACTTTCCTGTATACAATTAAAGACAAATATAATTCTTATCATCACATAATTAAACATGTTTATTTTGTTTATTGCATTTGTGTTTTGTTGCTGTAATATTTTCTGTTCTGTCTGTTCTGCTTACATGATCCTTAACGGAGCAGCAATATGAGTCTTTAATCAAAACAAGTCTTTTTTTTTTAGTCAGAGCTGATAGTTGATCATAGTTGATGTTTATTTTGTTTCTGTCACTCTGTAAATGTTCTCAAAAAGTCTAGTAAAGATGTATATGTGTTATTATTATCCATCACTTGCAGTAGCATTCTTTAGTTTCCTCCACAGTGTTGACATACTTGTTCAATATGAAATGATACAATAAAGCTGTTTTTTCAATTAAGAATGAATTAAGTATTTCTCATGATCTCATTCCAGAAACTGTTACAAACATAATGCACCTGAGTCTTACAATGTACAGTCTGCAATAGAGTTGCATTGTGGGTGATACAGGTACCAGGTTTGAAAATGAAGAAGAACACATGGAATCAAAACAAAGTATTTTTAGTTTTGATTACAGTCTTTAAAGGTCCATTTGTCTTTTTCAGACCTCTACACAGCTTTGACTCTGATATGCAGACAACAGTTACACTTGTTATCATCACTGTGATATACAGTATATTCACAAAATTTAATGTTATACACCATTGTGCCATCACATGATCTATAATGCACAGATGCAGCACTACTGTATCATGTTAACTGTCCAGTAAAAACCTAATCTTTGGCAACTTCAGACAAGCCGATCACTGCTGACATGGAGCGAGAGGTGGGGTACAATCAGGACAGGTCACCAGTTACTAACAGGGCTATGGTTAATTTCTTATCCGAAAAAAATATCAAAACTTTATGTAATGACACAGGAACCGTCATAGAATGATAATCATAACAGTTAGGAGCCTGGCCATTTTCACTGGCTGAAGTGAAATGCATGCTGGTATACTTGTCTACCTCAAGATCACACACACAAGTCAGCTTGCAAAGGACCCTGATTTAAACAGACAATACAAGAACACTTCCCAACATTTGGACCATACTTGATCAGGGGACTTTGAACTGGGACAGTAGTTGGACTGTGACTGATGATGTCCACAAGAACACAAGTGAAGACAAGAACACAGATGATTAAATATAGGCTTACAGCTGTTACACATAATTTGGTGTCGACTGTCATAAAGAATAAAATTTAGAATCAAATTATGGTGTTAACAGTCAGACTGTCAAGACATCATCAGAATATTACTGGGACACTTGAATGGAACAGAGCCATTGTTGGTGTCATAAGTCACACGTGTGCTGTGTCTGCTGTGAAAAAGGCCTCAAGCTGTCAGAGAGGGTAAACTAAACCAAGGGGGACACCTGGTGGTGAAAAAATAACATGAAAAACAAATCCAACCAAGCTAAACAGTAAAGAGGTCAGGAGTGGAGACAGATATCTGATAACTAGATTTTGGTAACATATAACTTGCCCTTTCATTTGCTCCTTCCCTGACTGCCTCCTTTCCTGATGTTTGAAGAAAAACCCAATGAAACAGAAAACATAAAGTGGCACAATATGCTCTCTGATCTCTCACAGCACTTTAGAAACAAAACCACCACAGAACAGTTGGAATGGACCTTTAAGAGTAACTTTTTAAAATCTGAAGAATTATTCTAAATTTTATCATCTGACTGCACTCAGGATCAATATGTTGTGCTATAGACTCTGTGTATACTTGTTTTTACAAGTGAAAAACAGCTTTGAATATCTTCTATTGACAAGAAACTGATAGTTGGAACTGTGTTACTTGACTTCAGCACAGCATTTGATATTGTAGACCAGAAGTTACTATTAGTGAAGCTAACTGGGTTTAGTCCAACAACAAGCAGACTGGATGATGGTGTTTTTTAATGGTAGTTTTTCCTCCCCTAAATACTTACAGTGTGGTGTGCCCCAGAGGAGTTGCCTTGGGCCACTGCTCTTCTTAATATTTAGCAGTGACTTATCTTGTGTTTTTATTAATTGTAGTGCTACTCTATTCACAGATGATGAAACTAAACATTTTGTATAAATTAATATAACTGAATTAAGGGACACTCTCCAGTCTGAAATGAGCTGACTCATAATGATGATCAGCTGTGCCAATCACTCAAAGGCTCAGATACTGAACAGATACCAAATTGGGAGACAGAGGGATATTGTTGAAAGAATTATTGCATGTAGATATGTGTCAGAGACAGAATGAGTGAGACATGGTCTGATCTTGTTAAAAATTAATCATGCTTTGTGAAAGCTGATAAGTCAAATAAAGACATGTCACTTGAGTCAGTGTCATTTGTGATTTGAGACTACAACTGGGTGTGTGGAGTTAGGGACACATAAACAAAAGCTGGCACTGAAACCCTCTGATAGGAACATTCATGTCACACAAATGCTAAAGAAAGGAGTTTAAATTCTACACACACTTGTGGGAAACTAGTCCACCAAACAGAATGTCAATTTGATTAAATCATGATTATTAAGAGTATCAGTGTCTTGTGTAGCACAGATGACTGAAACCTGATTCACATAGTTTTGGAGGACTGGGTGTGGACATAAAGTGTTACAGTGACAGGTTTGAATTAAGACATAACAATATCAGCACCTCCATCTCAGGTCCTCAGTCCTCCAGAATAGGAGTGTACCTGGATCACAGTGCAGGTATTCTGTCCTTTTACAGTGTCTCTGAAACCATGACTCTCCTCCACAGAGTCCAGACCACATTCACTCAGCCGCTCTATGCTGGATTTAGGATTTATGGTTTTAATAACACTGTCGAGTTGTGTGAGCTCATGCAAACATCAAATACATGTTGTTTATTCATAAAGATCTTTGAGCTAGCTTCTGACACATCAGTGTCAGTCAGTGTCGGTGCGACTAATTAATTAACAGAATGTAATTATTATAGGGCTTTTCAAAATCTGTGAAGCAAAAATTATTGTGTTGAAAGTTTACAGATACATCTTTAAAGGTGAACGTATAAGGACAGAGAATCAAATTAAAAATGTGTGCACTAAGCTACTGTTGGCAAATCTTTTCATTGCAAATGAAAAAAAAAATCAACCCAACTGCCAGTTTAATAAAAAACAGAACAAAAATCTACATTGTCCACATAAAATATCAATAAGTGAAGAAGCAGGAAACATTTAAAGGATTTTAAAATGGACATCTGGAGTTTGTGAGATTACAGTGTATTTGTAGAGAAATAATCAGAATATTTTATCACTGATATTACAACTTTAAATATACTGTACATATGCATGAGCCTTAATGGAGTAGTAATACAAATCTTTAATCAACACAAATCTTTTGTAAGTCACAGCTGATAGTTGATCATAGTTCATGTTTATTTTATTCCTGTCTTTCTGTAAGTGTTCTCAAAAAGTGTAGTAAAGATGCATGTTTATTATCACAATTCTGAGCGTCATTTAAGATATTGTTGAAATTCCTCCACAGTGCTGACCTGCTGGTTTAACAGACTGATTGTGGACAAAATGATACAATAAAGTTGATTTTTCCCTCAAGAATTAATCACGTGTTTCTCTTTATTTAATTCCAGAAACTCTGTTACTATAACACAATTCACCTGAATCTAAGAATGAACTGTCTGTGATCAGGTTGCATTGTGGGTAGTTTAGGTGGCAGGTTTTGACAAGGAAGATTAATCCATGCAAGAAGAAACACAATGTCACTGGTTCTACTGCATCGATTTGAATGCTTGAAAAAAAAAAAACTCCACTGTGAAATCTGACAGTGTTATAAGAGTGCAATGCTAATGGTCCACTCAGCTTTTCCAGAGCTCTAAACAGCACTGACTCTGAGATACAGTCAACAGATACACTTATCATCACTGTGTATATTCACAAATGCTCAAAGGCAGCACTACACAACCATGTGAGCTGTCCAATAAAAAGCTTAACTTTAGTAAGTTCAGACCAACCAATCCCAGCTGACACTGGGTGAGAGACGGGGGACAGTGTGGACAGGTCTCCAGTCAATAACAAGGTTATGGTTCATTTCTCACCTGAAAAAATACCTTGTGACACAGTAACAGTTATGAGCCTGGTTCATACCCCCTGTCATTGCCACTGGTTACATTGAAACGCATGCTGGGATACTCGTCTACACCAAGTTCAGGCACAGAAGTCGGCTTCTGAAGTTGCCTCAATTAAAAACACTTCCCATCATTTGGTTCATACTTGGCCTGAGGACTTTGGATTGGGGCAGTATGGACAGTGTCTGATGATGAAGAAGTCCACAAGAACACAGACAAGGTGTCACAGCTCAAGTTTCTTAGGTTATGTTTTTTTTATTTCATTCATTCATGTTGTGTTTCCTGTTTTATTTTGAAACTCACATCTCCTCTTGTTTCAGATGACTTCACTTCCTGTCCCTGTGTGTTTTCCCTCCCTTTTTGATTTGCTTCACCTGTGTCTGATTGTCTGTCCTGCCCTGATTGACCTCACCTGTGTCTCGTTATCCTTCCCCTCACTAGAGTATTTAGTGTGTGTCTTCTTTTCTCTCACTGCCAGTTTGTCTTCACTCCTTGTGTGTCCAGTGTTCCAGCCTTGTGTTTCTCTGTGTCCTTTTCCTGTTTTTTTTGTATTTTGCCTGTTGTTTGACACTAGTCAGGTTTCCATCCGAATGTTTTTAAATTTTTGAGTGAATTTAGTGAAAATGCGCAAAAAGAAAATGCGACTTTATGCCCGTTTCCATTTGTTATTATTTTGCGATTATTGAGAGTGCACCCTGAGATGACGTGATCGGAGAGCGTCTCTGCCACAAAACAAACAACACACTCGGCTGACAGTCAACAACTGATTAATAGCATTAATGTTCGCTTTTTTATTAACTCCAGGAAAATTTAAATTCCTTCGTCCCCCCCAAACATATCTTACTTTATCGTCCGCCACTATTTTATGTGACCACAACGTATATGTGTAACGTGGTATCCGGTCCAGTCATCGTTTATCCGCAAAACCTGTTTCCATAGTAAAAAGTCGCACTTTCCTTTTATCGATAATCAGACAAATCCACCCCCTCCAAGCGTAAAAACTTTTTTGCGAATTTTCAGCCTTTTTTCGAATTTCTAGCGTTTCCATTTTTGTTTATTTTCGCTGTTTTTGAAAATTCGAATAAGAATAGGTGGATGCAGAGCCCTAGAGATAGAAGAGTCGCGACACTCCCATAGGCCTCCGTTATACGCCTTCTTCCGGCCTACTTCCGGGTTGTGGAGCCTCGAATAGTTCCAAACATCGCTTCTACGGCGACGGACACCGTTCATTTGCATTGTTGGCCGTCGAGTATATTCAGAGGTAAGTTGTTTAAATAGCTACCTCTTTTGAATTTTCAACTCTCTATATTTTATCACAGGCTCTTTATGATGCATATGCTGAGCTTTATTTGTATGTGCACGGCGTATTTATATATTTTTTTTATCTTGGTAGACGACCGATTTTCTGCTACTTTTTTTGGTTGACTCTGCTAGCTGTGAAGGTATCTCCAGGGGTAAATTGATGAAATCGCTACCTCTTTTTAATTGTCAACCCTCTATATTTTATCAGAGGCCTTTTGTAATGCATATACTTGCCTCTCTGTCAGTTGGTAGGAGCTCTGCACATGCACACACACAGCACAGCGACGCTGAACACACACGCACACTAACGGCAGGCACACAGGTAGGAGATGTAAACAAAATTACATACAGAAAAAAATAAACGAATTGATGAAAATGATTTGGTGGAATTAACAAAATAAATTTGCATTAATCTATTACACTAACACGAACGTGAAACTTTCCCTCCAAAACGTAAAACTTAAAATGTACGTCCTTTACATAGTTTTCAGTTGTCACCCTATCACTCCAAATGTAAAACTGACATTTAAAAATATGCAATAATGCAATGATAGTCAAACAAGTACTTGGATGTGTGATTTTATTCAGGTTTACCATGAAATGTCGCAATCGCCGCTGTCAGTCTCATAGAAGAACGAACATGACAGCACAGCGTGTTTGGAACTATTCAGGCTTACAGGAACCACGTGACCACCCCGCGGCGAGATCAAAGAGTGTCGCGACTCTTCTATCTCTAGGGCTCTGGGTGGATGGAAACCCCACTTCTGTCTCTGCTTCTTCGCAATTGGATTTGTTTTCCTCCTCTCACTGACCTTTTGTGCACCAAACCAGTAAAGACTGTGTAATTTAACTTGAACTGTCTCCAGAGTCGTGTGTTTGAGTCCTCTCTCACCTGGCTCACCAGTAGTAACACAAAGTCTACTGCCTCGTTTACACGTACACGGTTATTTTCATAAACGGAGAAATATCCCTTCGTTTGCACCCTTCGTTTACACGCAAACGGAGAATTCGCCTCTGAAAACGATGCTTTTTAAAAACTTCGGCCAAAGTGGAGATCTTGGAAAACTCCGGTTGCACGTTTGCATGTAAAAGGAGCAAAACGGAGAAAATGCAGGCAGTAGACGTCACAGTATGCGACAGAACTTGCACTCGCGTCAAAAGTGCGACCTATGTTTACATGTTGCTATGGTGATCATGGATCATGGATGCTGTTTTCGGGATCCTGATTGGCTAACGTGGGCTTCAGCTTCTCGTTACACTGCCACCTACAGTTTTGGAATGTCCTGGCAGCAGACATACACGGGTTCG
>JAJHUR010121016.1:7500-12294 GCA_027495735.1 Lutjanus campechanus | reverse complement strand
GAAGACCTTCACCTATCATCACATCGGCATAGTGGTGAGTACATACTGAATGGGTTATCATGTAAAGTGGAGTATCACTTTAAAGCTGAAATCAGTCTTGATGTTGGGATGGTAGCATGCAATGATACAAAATAAAAATATTTAATAATTCCCCTCAAATTCATTTAAACTAAAGTAAAGAGCCTGTCTTGAAAATGTAAGGAGTATAAAGTACAGGTATTTGTGTTCAAATGTAGGAGGTAAAAGCGATAGCTTCAACATTTCTTTCCTTTTCTTGTCCATTACTCACCAAGCAGCCTGCTCATTCCTCAGCTAGATGGTGTTCTGAGCAGTATGAATTATGATTTTATGGCTTTTATGATCTCATTCCTTATTTTAAGATGTTGATATATTTATAACTTTATCTCACAGACTATATTTTACATGTCAGTGGTATGTATTTGTTATTGTGTTGGGAGTGTACAACTGTGCAGTCCTGCTGAAGTTCATGATACTGTTTTGTATCATATTTGTTTGTACTGTTATTTATTGTACTGTCATGTTGTACTGCACTCATGATGACTGAAGCTGTGAGCAGCCTATTGGTCAAACCAAGTTTCACCTCAGTGACTATAAAGTATATCTTATCATATCATATCTTACCTTATCTTAAAAAGTTGTCAGAAAAATAAATACTCAATTAAAATTCAGATACCTGAAAACTCTACTTAAGTACAGAAAGTATTCGTAGTTAGGGTTTAGGGTTAGGCGTGTGTTCTTTGTGCATGATGCACACAGAATAGAGGGAATGAATGAGAGATTAATTCTACACTTGGTCGGTACCTATTTTTTCATACCTTCATACCTTTCAGACATTTTAAAGGGGTATATGGTATTATGGTATTATTTTTGTACTTGCACTTTACTATACAATAATACTCCCATTACCTATGAGGAGCTGATCGTGACACTAATCCCACAGCTGGGGAACAACACACACACATGCAAACCTAAATTGTGCATTTACTGCCAGGCTGACAACTTCACTGCTCACCTTTTCTTCTGCTCAGTGAGCATTCACGTTCCCCTCTGCCACGATAGGCAGTAATTAGCCTGCTACTCACCCTCAGTCACACTTACTATGCTACTAGGGCTGAACGATTTTAGGAAAAGATCTAATTGCGATTTTCCTGGCAGATATTGCGATTTTAATTTGATTCACGATTTTCTTCAAATCAAGCTTCAGTGCAATATTCACAATGTACAGTAACATTTACAAACATGACAGAAAATTACATCATACCATCAAAGCAACCTGGTTGAAGGATCATTTTTCGAATCAGCAAAAAAGAAAAAAATAGTGGTATTAGGGTTAAATTATTTTTAAAATGCACTTGGCTTTGATCTCTGTCTGTTTGTAATTATCACCATAGTTAATTGTTTCAATTGTTGGATGCAAATAAAATTAATTATTAAGTGTGGTCTAGACCTACTCTATATGTAAAGTGTCTTGAGACAATTTTGTTGTGAATTGGCGCAATATAAATAAAATTGACTTGACTTGAGTTATGTAATGTAATAATAATGATAATAGTCATGATAATGGTAATAATATTAAAATCTTCAAACTTATACAGTAGGCTACTGTTGTATGTATATATATACATTAAATCATTATACACTACACAGTATAATACACAAATACGCTCTGTAGTCTGGCTCAATGTCCCGCCTACAGCACATCTGATTGGTTAGAAGTTACGGGTAATCAATCAGCACAGACACACTGTGTGACAGACAGGGTGAGACAGAGCTGCACCGGTGATCAGAGAGGAGCTGTGTAGAAGTTAAGACAGCTGATATCACCAAAGTTTCAATAATTATCACAGTCTTATGATCTGTTTCTTTGACGACAGCATAGTTACATCAGTGAAAAAAGTCATGGTCTGGATTTCACTCAACGCGATGTGACGGATTTTAAATCAGTCGCTCCTCACAGAGATGCGCTGCACACAGCAGCATCTGTCCTGTCTTTTGAGATTTCGGGTTTTATAACTTATACAAAAGTAACAGTGACAGTAAAACGATGATGCTCACACATAGTGCACGGATCACATGCGTGCCGAACCGTGGAGGGCGAACGAAACACAGACCAACTGCGATCCGTTGCACCTCCAGCTGAAGCCATTTCAAAACACGTTAACGTTACAAAGCAGGAGCAGGTTAATACTGATTGATTAGCGTGACCTGTCCACGAGTAGCATGCTGCTTCTGATTGGTGAGCCTGGCAGGATGGCAGGGAGACGGCATGTATGTGTAAAATAGTTGACACAACAGATCCTGGGTCAGTCAGGAGCGCTGCAAAAAAACGCAGCTTTGGCGATCACATGATCATGTTGTCTGAAATGTCTGAAATCTGACCAATCAGAGTAGTGCATCAATCTGCGGTGTTTGCTAGCTTATGTGTATCACTGGGACTAAACCCAAAATACTTCTAGGACAGAGGCTTTTTTTTTTCTTCTTTTTTACTTGTTAGTCCTGTAACTTAATAAGCCTGACGCAGCATAGCTATGCAGCAGGGCAGAGGCTGACCCCTGGTGACACATGCTGTGCACTACATTAGTGTCTTCCAATCAGTTTAATAGACAGAGGAGCATCTGTATTTATGGCTGTATTGAAAATCATGTCAGGATTTCTTAATACCCTGCTATGCTGTAACACCTTTACAACACCCAAGCCTAATTAATTCAGTCTGACTCTGCACTTTTAAATTTTTCACTCAACTTTCCACAATTTGCCATCAATATTTCTATTATCCTGATATCATACATGCAGCCTGGTAGTGTCTCTTCATAATGATTCAAGGTGTAGTCAGTCATGTATTTCATTCAAAAGCAGCTGTATGCTGGTGTGTTTCTGAAAGAAACCCTCTGAAACACAGTGTCCGCTTTCAGTAACCCCACAGCCTGTGGTGTTAATGGACATGATTTTGGTGTGAGTTTTTTTGGTGGAAAAGTGACTCACCAGTGAATCACATCTATAAACACAGTCACACACACGTTCAAAGCTCTCAGTTGTCCTTATTGCATCTCTGACTCAACCTGCAGGATTACATTCATAATCATACTTTTCTTTTTACTCATGCTGTCAATTCAAAATCAGCCAGAGAAAAGACTGGAGACACATTCCTCATCATTTGTTCAGTGAAATATATTCAGCACTCATAAAGTAGCCTTGGGTAAACCAGGGACAGTTGCAACAGGGAAGGTTGTAACAAGTCTTATTCCTCCTTAGACCCTCCCCCACCAGGAAGACAGAAGACACATTCAACATTTGCTGCTGCATTTGTTGGAGTTATGAAATTATAAACTGTATTTTTGTCATGCTGTCTTGCCTTTTGTATGAATTAAGAAATACTTAGTGTCAATCATTGTATGTTGACTTCTAACTGACAGGTTAGCACGTGTCAAGATCAGTGTGCCTAGCAGATGTTTTGTCATGGCTGATAGAGTGAGGATGGCTGCAGCCATAACAAAACAGACCACACAACACTATTTTTCAACATAAACTAGTCATTGTCACAGTTTTGTACAATAAATACATGTTTAACAAAAGTTTACTGCATTGGAAATTGTTCCACTCCTCCTGTCTGACACTGAAATATACAGATTGAATAGCATCTGCACATCTGCATATTAACTCAAGGTCTGTTTTACACGTAAACAAACAAATCTCAATATCTGTTCGGCTATTTAATAAATATTACTAGATAAATAAATAATACTACAAAATTATTGTAAAACAATGACTAGCTCATTGAGACAAAAAGCAAAAGTTAATTAGTAAAATGTAACATATTTTAACATGTTGCAAGACTGACTGTGTTGCAACAGTTGCAATGTCTGACTCCGTCCACTCGAATATTGTGAACATTATGTCAAATGTAATCATAAGTGGTGTGGGTAATAGCTGGGTTTCAGTCACGTGATTATGATGACGCGCGAAATTCAGATGGAGGGCAGGAAGTAAACAGCAGCTATGGAAGAGATGGAGGACGGTACAGAGGAGATGGAGGAAAGTCTGTATTGTGCTAGCTTAGACGTTATTACAAGAGGAAGATATAAACAAAATAAGTAGATATGTTGGACGTGATCCTTATCTTATGAAAAAGACCAATTTTTGGACTGAAAAATGCAGACTAACTGGCAACTACTTTGTTCCCCAGACCCCTTTCTACACAAAACATCAGATGAAAGCATACAAAAGTATTGAGCCATGCAACTTTTTTGTCAGCAATTGGGCCGACAACCTCGGTACCAAAGTGCTCCACAATGACTACCGTTTGGTTTTCGGCAGGGTGAGTGTTTTTCCTTTTACTGTTTTATGGGTTAACATATCGCTAGCAGTTAACGTTAGCAACAAACATTCAACGCCGCCGCCCCGGTACCTCTCGGTATTAACTTTAGAGTTGCTTATGTTATTAGTTGATCCTCCCTTACTTTCATCCTCTCCTCTCGTTGACACGATGTCTCTAACATGGGCTTACTTTTCTGGTAACCGAGATTAAGTGTAAGAGGCCAGTCTACCGAGTCAACGTCCTTTAAAGCGCTAGGACAGCCTAAAGAGAGCAACAAATCTCTAATTAGATGTTTGCGCCCCGCAAAGCACGTATTGTTGTCAGTTACAGGACTACAGATTCTAAGAAAACAAAGAAGAAACCGCAACTTCCCCATTACAAACTAAGGAAACAGCTAACTATAAGCTAACGCTACATAAACAATGCCACAACAGGTAACTTAACATTGACATTGACAT
>JAJHUR010121016.1:0-2500 GCA_027495735.1 Lutjanus campechanus | reverse complement strand
TTTAATAAATCATTCAAATAAATGGTGAAAATGTTGATCAGTGCATGCCTTCCCTTGTTTGTCTTCTCCATTAGCAGCATTTATACCTGTCAGCTTCATCACATATTTATTCATAAATTACTGCATTTAACCATCATCTTATTTTATTGTAATGGTCAAAAAGTTTCACCTTAAATCAAATTTACATATACATATACATACATACATATCAAATGGCCAGATTCAAACACTGAGGCTTTTGCAGTGTTGTTTACCTTTGACACTTTGAGCTGCACCGTTTTACACTTTACAGTAAAAGGCTCCTTTTGTCAGTTATAAATGGTAGTAACGCATGATAAAATCAATTAGTACTAAGCAGCAATCTTCAGATAGTGAGCCTACTATTTGTTATAACATTTAAACAGTTCTAATTTATTCATAACTGTTTATTGATGATGAATAAAGTGTATACAACCTCATAATTAACCTAATCATAAACAATTGAAAAGGGTAGTCTTGTTGTGGTGGTGGTGGTAAGTGCTACTTGATTTTTTTAACATGTATGTAACGGGTGTGGTTGAGGACCCAGATGCAGCACACCAAAAACAGAGAGTGCGTTGGTAATGACCTTTATTTTACAGAGGCAGACAGAGAAGCAGATGAGGGATGAGCCACAGGGTAGTGGGGACCAGGCGGAGAAGTCGGGACCAGGCGGGTAGACAGGCCAGGCGGGTAGTCGGGCCAGGCGGGTAGACAGGCCAGGCGGGTAGAGTTGGGACCAGGTGAGCAGACAGACCAGGCAGGCGAAGTAAGGACCAGGCGAGCAGACAGACCAGACAGGCGAAGCTCGGACCAGGCGAGCAGACAGACCAGACAGGCGAAGCTCGGACCAGGCAGCGGAGTGGGGACCAGACGAGCAGACAGACCAAACAGGCGAAACTGGGACCAGGCGAGCAGACAGACCAGACAGGCGAAGCTGGGACCAGGCGAGCAGACAGACCAGACAGGTGAAGCTGGGACCAGGCAGCGGAGTGGGGACCAGACGAGCAGACAGACCAAACACACTGCCACGTCGCAGGAGAGAAACACCAACAGCCACAGGGACAGGCGGACAAACAGCAGGTACACAGAGGCAGATAACAGGCTCAGGGACAGAAGGCTGTGGTGATTTCTCAGAGAACAGATGAGGCAGGTGAGTCAAATGCAGGCAGGGTAGACAACCGGAGATCAGCCAGGTCAGGAGTGTTGCAAAGTCCTCTCTGAAGGTAGGGAACGAACTGACAAAGAATGAGTGAGTAGGAGAGCCTGATATGCTGGGCTGATTAGGGATGAGTTGCAGCTGTGCAGACAGGTGAGCAGAGTTGGGCTGATGAGGTGGGCGTGGCTGAGAGGTGGAGTAGAGCAGAGGCATGGAGAGTGGAAAAATACTGAGACAGAGGGACAGGAGGGAAACTGGGAGAATGTGAGAGCACTGGGGCAGAGGGATGGGATGGGAGACAGGGAGGATGAAACTGTGACAACCCACTGAACAAAAAGTTGTCCAAAAGACGTCATCGCTAGACGCCCTAGATATCCAGAAGACGTCCCCAGGGAAGCCAGAATGAAAGTTTTTTATACGTCTTTCCTGGACGTTGTATCGATGTCTTGTCTGGACGTCATATGGACATCAATGAAAATACGTTGTAATGACGTAATTATTTGACATGCAGAAGACGTCCTCAGGGAGGCCAGAATGAAAGTTTTTTATACGTCTTTCCTGGACGTTGTATGGATGTCTTGTCTGGACGTCATATGGACATCAATGAAAATACGTTGTAATGACATAATTATTTGACATCCAGAAGACGTCCTCAGGGAAGCCAGAACCCACTGCGCAGACAAGTCCAAATGACGTCTTTTCTACGTTGTTTTTGCACGTCCAATTTTGGTCCCATGAACGTGCAGACTGTAACGCCAGACGACATCTTTTTCCCGACGTCCACCGAACGTCCAGCATTGACGTCCATAGGACCTCTATATAAAGGCTAATTGCAGTCAAAATGTAGTTGGTATAGACGTCATCTTCTGTAACCGCTTATCCGTGAGGGTCGCGGGGGGCTGGAGTCTATCCCAGCTGACTTTGGGTGAGAGGGGAGTCGAACTCAGGACCTTCTTGCTGTGTGACTGTGTAGCTGGGGACTATTCCAACTGACTTCGGGCGAGAGAGGAGTCAAACTCGCGACCTTCTTGTTGTGTGGCAGCAGCGCTAACCACTACACTATCGTGCTTCTGGCTCCGTGCCAAATCTGATGTGTACTGGACATTCTGCAAGTAAATTGAACTAACAGACATAAAGTTCCCTTGACAACTCAAAGAAAGAGTAACTCATCTAGTAAATACAACTTTGTTTACAGTAAGCTTTACTAGATGGTATGTAGTAAACCAAGGAAGTAAATAAGCACAGCACTCAAGTCTTAAGTAGGGATAACTATTGTAGGTTGTCATTACTTGTAGACAAAAAGTAAACATAACTTAGAAGAGA
>JAJHUR010121015.1:1229-11771 GCA_027495735.1 Lutjanus campechanus | reverse complement strand
ATGAAATAGGCAGGAGGACAGAGAGAAGACAGGGTGCTATCAACAAATCAAACAGATGCTCTTTACACTGAGCCGCAGGCACACAGCCTAACACTGAGTGTCAGAGTCCACCAGGTTCACTGTACAGAGGGTTTAACCCTAGTGATGCATTCAGGGACACAACACACAGGAAAGGCATCCACAGTTGGTATGCGAGTATAAAGAAAGCTGGATTCTTTAGGTTGAAACGATGTGAAAAATTTACTTTGGCGCGTTTGGATTGATTGGACAGATCTTCAGCAAAGCATGACGGAGGGAGAATCAACTCAGACTGCTGACTGACCCTGGAATCGGGGTGGTCACTGGAGGACAATGGAGAATGTCAAAGCATTGGTACAACCCGTCCAAAAGTCCACAACATGTGTACTAGTTTGTAAATCTCTGTACATGAAAATCTTGTAAATAATTCCCCAAGAAATTAGGCTTCAGTCACTGGTTCCACAAGTACAATTTATTGTCTTTCCTTGTTGGTAGCTCGCACCGTGTTGCTCCGCTCGGGGTTCTCAGACAGCAGCATTATCAGCTCCTCCAGGTTTGCTTCTTTCTGACCCTCAATGCCCCGTGCTCTTCTATTTGATTGGCAAAAACCAGGCAGCAACCACCAGAAGCAGGAGCTTTTGCAGAGCAAAAACTGCCTCCCCTCTGCTGCATTCCCAATTCAATGACCGGAGGCAGCGAGTTACGACGCAGCAGTGTGAATAGGCCTTAATAAGATAAAGTTTGCAATCTGTTCATCTCTTATCAAACTTTTTTATTGCAGCAAAATGGGACTGTCAAGCAGACAGACTGACGGTCCACTGCTGCCACAAAAACCTCATCATCTAGTGGACTGAAAAAACAGCTGATTTTATTATTCTAGAAGAAACAGATTTAATTCATGTTTGCAGTATTAACCATTTATAAACCTGCTTTCTTGGTCACCCTATGTTGTACTGATTTTTTCTCCACCACTAAAAAAGCTTCAAAAATGACTTTTCTTTCTTTCTAAAGCTATCTAAAATATAAGGATCTACTGTTTTTTAGTGCTTTAAATCAGCAGGTTTGCAAAGTCTGACACTGTAGGTCTCTCAAAACTTAGTAAAAGACGTCCCCCTCAGTTTCCTACAAGCCCTGGATGCCTATGGGATCATGATTATGTTATCTGATCCCACACACACATATTGCTGTTTGACATGACTTCAGAGTAAACTTAAATACATAAGAAAGTTCTGTCCAAAGGCATTTATTAATTTAACGACTAAAATTCTCCAAAACTGTATCTCTGAACTATCTCTTTGACTGAACCACACACACATTTAGGCTCTTCTATGTGATCCTTTAATAACTGATATAATATTTTTCACTTCCTTTAGCTGAGGCTCCCCTGAAACTGTCTGGAGCCCCCCTGGGCAGACCCACCTCCCTCTTTGAAAACTTCTGTTTTATATGATTGTAATTGTCATTAGTGTTTAGGAACTTATGAAGGATATTTTTTCACTATTTTCTGATGGTTTGTAAATCAAACAATTGATTCAGGGGGAAAAATTGAGCTTTTTTGTCCCTGTTCTTAGCTGTTATGTCTGTTCTATTCCTATGTAAGTACATTCAGAGCAGTGGATAAACTGGAGTCACATCACTTGCATGTGTATACATACTTGACTAATCAAGCCAGATCAATGGATAGAAGAAACAGTCGTAGGATGCAGCCCTAAAATCCTTATATTTACTGCATTTCTCCAGTAGTTACTAGGAATGCACCCAAATTTCAATATGTTATTCAGGAAAGCACCAACAATACAATGGAAAGAGATATTTCTCCCACCTGAATTTACACATATTATTAGGAAAAAGTCAGCTCTATGATTACCCCGGCATGGTAAAAAAAAAAAAAGGTTGCATCAAGATGAATAAATTGCCGATTTAATATTGCAGGTATAAATCCTGCCACTGGTCGCTTGCCTCAAGCAGCATTGCAGTGTCCGCTATCTACATTTTCAAAGTCCGCTAGAAACATGAGAATAACCTCCTAGTTGCATCCTACAAGCTGAAAACTGCAAACTAGCGCCTGGGATGCTAATGATACGAACATAAACAAGCTAACAGCTGTTAGCTCGCCTCCTCACGTGCAAACGTTCCACCAAAACAAGTTCCCTTTAGACACATCCTGAGCTTAACACCACCCAAGATGTTTGTGATTGGTTTACAGAAATGCAAACAAGGCAGGGTGGTTTTTCCTCTATAGCAGAAGGATCATGTGTGGAGTCAGACCGTTCTCCAGCACTGTGGAGAGACATTTGGCTATGTGAGACTAAATGGTGATAATGGCGGGCTTCAGTTTAATCTTATTTTTACGTGACTTCCAGTATAAACCACACCCACTTCTGGTTTTCTATCTGAATCCAGATACAGAGACATAATCTTTTTCTCTGAGAATCATTAGTCATCAGACTTTCTGTTCTCACAGAAGCTGCAGAGCTCAATAAAGTGCATCTAACACTACTCAATGTAAATGCACCTTTGGTTTACTCTGCTATTTTGAAGAACAACATCTCATTGCGAGCTGAGATTGCTTTCAAAAGAAAAGAAAAGAAAAAAGCCTTTTCACATCACCACGTTGCCATGCAAACGTTCAATTTCTGCCCTGCAAAATGCTGATATAAAGCTCTGCTGGAGGAGAGAACAATATGTTTGAATGGGTCCATCGTGATCTGAGATCTCCAGTCACTGTGGAGTTGAGTTTACATCACAATCAGATAAACTACAGTATATTCCTCCAGTTTTTGCGACATTATTCAGTGCAGAAATATCAGAGAAGCTATATTTTGCATTCTGAGCATTTCATTATTGCAGCCATTTACAGCATTTTCAGCTCTCTTTGAATGTCAGTAATCAGAGCGAGCAATCAGCAATCAGAGGAGCATTCTTTTCTCTCGGAGTGTTTGTGCCGTTCTCAGACTGAGAGGATTGTTTGGTTGCTTCTGCTGCTGCCGTTGGCTCGTCTTCCTCTGCTGCCTGCACGCTGGACGCTGGACAGTGATGTGAGAAGAGATAGAGTATGTACCACATGCCTTAACATAAACACACTCCGAGACACGCTTGAGTTACATGATGGTGTCAGATTGCCAATATGAGAGGTCGATACAGGCATATCGTCTGGCATCTCAGATTTACAGACTGCAGCCAGCCGATGTGTTTATCAGTATTTATGTATCAGCAGACTTTCAGAGTCTCATACTGGTCTGAATCCAGATAAGTTTACAGTTTTAAAGCAGAAAACTGGAAATAATTTTAAAAATTACAAAAAGAAAAATGATCATTTAACTGAATATGAAAAGACCAGACTCACATTTACACCTACAGGTAATTTAGAGTCAACAATTAATCTGTATGTCTTTAGACTGTGGCAGGAAGCTGGAGAGAAGAACCCACACGGACACGGGGAGAACATGGAACCTCTGCACAACCACAAACTATCCCACACAGCACAGCACCACAGGGGGATTTACGGATTCAAACTCAGAACCCCAGAGTGAAAATCTTGATGCAAAAATGATAATTCTTTCTAATCATGAATCATATCACAATATCTGTCAAAAAAAAGTCACAATATGTTTTTTTAACACATTGTGCAGCCACAATCTCATCCCCAATCACTGTCAACAAGGGTTGCAAATTTTGTACATTAAACCGATAGATGACAATTTAATCATTAATAAAAATGCACTTTAATTCTAGCTTCACATCAGGTATGTGAAACATAATTTATGAAGCACAAACAATTTGTCCAACAAAGAACTCCAAACAACATGATGTCAGTTACTGGTATTTCTAGACTAACAAAGCTGATCAAACCAAACTGTGAGAAAACATGTGAGCTTCAGAGAAATGGCACCAAAATATACATTATCGGTTAATGAATTTTTCATTGTTTAAATCCTTAAAGGCGATTAATCAATAAATGATTCATCATTAATGTTCCTCTCAACCTTGTATCGACTCACACATGCAAAGACAGGAAGCTGGATTCAAGAACATTGAAATGAACTGGTGGTCCTGAAGCACCAAAACACCCTGAACACCAGCACACCACCATCCATCTCTGTCATCTCTCCGTCTCTCTGTCAGTTAGCCTCTCTCTCTCTCTCTCTCTCTCTCTCTCTCTCTCTGCAGAAACACTCCTTCAGCACCAAGTGTCCACGTACTTTTACCAGCTTCACTACCAGAACACACTGGTTTAACAACAGCCTCTCAGGTGAAACGAGCGGTTCTTGAGACGAGAGCTGCAGCCTCCCTGGGGTTTTTTTTTTTTTTAGTTGGGTTCCAGTGGGATCCCATCAACACGAAGAACTGGTGGGTTTCAATCTTTCAATTCCTTTCAAATGATCCCATCTGGGAAAAGCTGAGTGATGACTTCTCCTGTGCAGCATGACGGTTAGAGCACGATACAAAAGCAGGCAGAGAGGAGGGAGACGGAGGTTTTACCCTCACGGTGCTGAAGCTGTGAAGGAGGGGAGTCATGCTACATGTATGACTCTATTATCTCCTCACAGTAACTAAACCTGCAGCAGAGTGTGCACACATGATTCAAGGATTTATCAGGACTGTCTGGTGGTGGGCTCCAACCAGTACTACTCAAGTACTGTTACTTTACTAAAATATTACTCAGTTACAAGTAAAAGTACAAAGTGTTCAACATCTCAGAAACTACTCTTACTATTATCAATAGCAGCTATTCAAAAATCCAAAGGGGTTTCTGTTTCTCCAAATCTTCAGACTGAATCTCTAACAATTGATTAATCATTAATAATTTATAAGATACAAAACACATGTTTCTGTTATAAACTATTGATTCAATATCCAAACCAAACATTTTCTATGACGATTAATCGATTAGTTACTAATGAGCAACATCCTTACTCCAAACCTGTGCTGCTGTAGCGTTTAGTTTTTCTGCATCCGTATGTCCAGGAACGGTTTGGATATTAATTCAGATTGTACTCAGTACTCAATTATAATAATTCTAAAAGTAACTAAGTAGATTACATACTTAACTAGAGAAGTGAAAATCTCCTCATAAAAATGCAAGTACCCCCCAAAAGCTACTTAAGTATTTGTAATTAGTTACTTCCACCCCAGGCTCCAACACTTACATCCTGACACTGGTGGAAAGAGTACTGAGCATCTGTACTCAAGTAGAAGTAGATTAAACAAAATTACAGACTAAAAAAAAAAAAAGAGTGACTTAAAGGACCAGTTTGTAGGATTTAGTGTGAGAGGCTGAGTCTAGAGCCGTTGTTCGGTTTGTCCTTTCTGGGATACTGTACAAACATGGCATTGCAACATGGAAGAGGCCCCGCCCACTTTGTAGATGTGCATTGTTTTTCTCAACTCGAAATTTTAAAACAGTGCACCATAGTTGCGTAGATAATTGAGTTTGTGTGTATAAAGACGACTTGAAGCTGCTGTAAAACTGTTGAACTAAAGAAAGTCTGAATGAGCCAAACCACGAAATTTGTAGCTTGGTGATTGGCTGGTTCTCGGGGAAATGCACACCAGGATTTTGTTGGAAGAACCTGAATTATTTCAGCGCAGCTGCTATTTGTTTGCACTTCTGAGTCAACCAGGAGAGTTTTATGAAACAGCCTCGGATTGAAAACCTGAACCCCTCAGTGATACTTATTTTATATTTTACAAGTATTTGTTTTACAGTCAGACAGATATATCTGTTGGGACATTGTCCAATCACACTGATGTTGGTCTATATCAGTATGAGCAGGTATATGATGCCTGATATGTGCCAATATGAAACATCACGGCATCACATCAGTCGAAAATCCAGCATCGGTCTGTGTTTACTGTAACTGACTGTAACTTTATATATTGATATTTTTACTTTTAGGGGTCCTTTAAGCTACTTTTTTTTTTTTTTACAACTTTACAATCATCTATTTTAGCATTAAATCTATTACCTTCACAATAAAATTCATGTGTGTTTCCACCTCAGGTTTTTCAAAATAAAACACTTTAAATTCGTATATTTTATCCACCAAAAGTTTAAGAATCAGCCTGTAAGACACAGACTGCACATTCAATCAGCTGTAAACTGACCGGTAATAACACAGGTGAGATATTAAACGTGGGGTTACCTCTTCAAACAGCTCCAGGCTGTACGTGTTGTCGTCATCGGCGAAGAACACCACCCCGGTGTCCCTCCGGCTCCGGTGCTGCCGGAGCCACGCGAGAGCCACATTCCTCTGCTCGGTGGCGCGTGGCATCCCGGCGCGCTTGAACCTGCGGGGAGTGAACACGTGCAGGTGTGTGTACGGCACGCCGCACCGCGCCAGGAAGCGCGCCACCAGCTCCGTGCGCGCCGTCGAGTCCTCCACCACGATCCAGTGGAAGCGGGGCACCTGGCGGAAGGCGTGGGCCAGCCGGGTGAGCTCCGCTTTCTGCACCGGCCGGGTGTAGGTCGGCGTGATGGCGTAGATCACCGGCAGGGCGGACTGGTTCTGGGCGAGCCCCGGCGCGCCGGTCCGCGCTGCCCGCTGCGTCCTGCCGGTCCGGGCGGCCATCGGAGCCCGGATCGTCCGTTTACTGTCGATATCGATCATGATGATGACGATGAGCACCCAGGGCAGCAGGATGAAGAAGCGGCTGAAAAACACTGATTTCATGGCGAGGCTGAAGTTCCCGTGCGCCCTCTCTTCACTCACTCCATCACAAACACTCCAGGAACCGTTCCTTTAGATCCTCAGAGGTTCTCCTTCACGACTGAACAACAAAAACATTCATCTGGAGTCCATTTCAAAGTGAAACACAGAACCCTCCGCTGCGTTCCCCCGGCCGTCCCGACGGGACCGTTTCCCCGGAGTTCCCTCCTCCTCCTCCTCCTCCTCCGCTGCTCTCGGATGGGACTTGAGTGCTTCTTCCTGCAGTCATCCAGCTCACTCTCTTTAAGATAAAAGCTCCGTTACATTCCCAACATGTCCCGCTGTCCTCCGGTGTGCGCGTTTCCAGACCAGACAAGCAAGCCGGAGCGCTGATCCCTGCAGCGGGCAGCGAGCAGCCACCGACGTGCGCCGAAGAGGAGCATCACTCTGCGAGGACGGAGGAGCGCTGCTCTGAGTGTGTGTGAGGATAATAAGGCAGGAGGGGAGGAGCAGGTGCAGAGCAGAGGAGGAGAGAGAGGAGAGGACCTGGAGAGAGAGAGAGGGAGAGAGAGAGGAGAGAGGAGGGAGGAGGGAGGGGGGAGGGGGGAGGCAGAGAGGCCTTGTTATGTTGTGCATCAGTGTCCGCTGAGAATAAACCAGCTGATAGAGAAGCAGAGACATAGAGAGAAGAGAGGAGAGGCTGTGTTAGAATACATTATTAATAAATAACAAACACAAGAGGATGTGAGGACTCACAGGACGCGTGGACACCTTCAGGTGTCCCTGCTGACAGAAAGATTTGATTCAGAAATAAACCTTCTGCACTTTTCACTCTCATTATCTTTCAGTCCAAACTCGTTACAACAAACATCGTTTATTAAAAATGTCAACACGAAATGATAAGACAAGGTTATAATATGTTGATTTATTTCAGATTTATTTTTAAGGATATTAACTGGCAAATATCTTGGCAGCTGAAACTTTGTGGACAAAAATACCAAAACGGGTGGAAAGTAACTAAATACAAATACTTGATTACTGTACTTTAGATTTTTCAGGTATCTGCACTTTACTTGAGTATTTATTTTTCAGATTATTTTTTTCTTTTACTCTTTTTCTTTTACTGAACATAAATATCTGCACTTTCTGCTGCTTGTTGCTTTGGTTTGAATGCATCTGAGTCATGCATATTGATTAGTATTATTACTATTTTTAAATTATCATTGCATGCAGCCTTCCCAACATTAACATCAAGACTGAACACAGGTGCAAGGAGACAAAAATAAACGTAAAAACAATGTAACCAGACGTAGAAAGATGAAAAAGACATAAGAAGACATAAATGACATAAGACAAAAACAACTAAAAGAGGAAACAGCGAAAAAGATGCAACAAGACGTAAACAACATAACAAGATGTGACTTCATACAGAAACAGTCAGTAAAAATGTCCTTCAGAGGATGAAGAGGATGATTTTTTACTTTGATACTTTAAGTACATTTCAGAGCCTGAACTTTTTCACTTTTACTGCAGTGAACAAGTTGAATCAGTACTTTTACTTGAACAGTCTTTTTTTTTTACACATGTATCTGTACTTATATATATATATATATATACATATATGTATATATGTGTGTGTATATATTCTTTTTTTTCTTTTATGTGTAGCCTGCGTTTAAATTTTTTATGAGATTGACTTAATTTATTGAAAGCTTGACAGCAGGGTTGTATAATGAGATGCTATTTGTAGTTCCCTTTATGCATATGCAAAAACAAAACCATACACAAAAAACTATATGAAACAAATGGGTGATTCAATAATAAATCATAACGATAAAATGCATTTTTAAATTAATAATTCATGGCAGAGTTCTGAGGATGAATGAGGAGTCTCAGTCTGAGGAAAGAGGTACAACTGAGGTACAATTTCTGTTTGGATGTAAAGAATAAGCTGTGGAAGCTCGATATACTTTTATGGCGTTGGTAGGACTATTTATCTTTTAAATAAATGCATGAAACTGTAAGATACTGTAATGTTATTCAAGTAAAAGTAAAGTGGTAGTAGTGTACACTGATCAGAGTAAAAATGTGTTATTATAGTGATCTTTGTTTTAAAATACGTTTTATGAAAATGTTTGCCCTTTGTGTCCCAGATTTCTATCAGATTTTTACAAAAACATGATTTAATCAGACATAAAAAGGGTGAGCTATGCCCTAAGAACCTCCTTTGTGTCATTATCACACTGACTGTACAGGTCATATAAACCAACACCTGACCTCTGAGACGGTTCATCTGAACAGAACCGGATCAAACAGACTCAGTGGTCCTTTAAACTGGAGCTCCTGTCCTGTCTTACTGGTGTTCCTCCACTTCAGCAGAGAAGCTAATCATTGATGGTTAATTATGCACACAACACGGATCAAGAGATCTGTCGGAGGAAGAGAAGAGAAATCACTGAGCCACACTAATGGAGTTGGTTCACACCAAACTAATTGCGGGCAAACAAGCTCATAATTTCACAGGATGAAAGCACCTTTGATTGTTTGGATTAGGATGCGGCCGGGGGATGCTGGCGTTGGGGGAGGGCGAAGGCATCCGGCAGACATTTTCAGCCCTCATCGAGTGCAACATTGTCCCCAACAGAATGACTTTTGGAGGCTTAATCAATCTCATGCTCAGTGATTTGGGTGAAAAGCAGGTAATGGGCTTACTCAATGATAAATCACTTTTAAGGGACTGATGTGACGATAGCGAGTGGTTTAACGGGCTCTGTTCCAATATTAAATTGTCATGCTTTATCAACCCTGATTGCATGTTCGTCCATCTGTTCACACACAATGAGCAATTTGGAAACTAAGAGGACTCATCAAGCAAAATGTAATTTTAAATTAGATCATTCTGATTAAAATTGCTTCAGATATTATTAGTAACACAGCAGTGACACAGAGGAGGAGGAGGAGGAGGAGGAGGAGGAGGAAGAGGAGCGGCGTTTTTATTTTATGTAGGATGTTGAAGACAAGATCTAATGTATGGAGTCATAGGAGCACCAAAAACAAGGATAAATCTGCAAAAAGTGTGGGAATGAAGAGAGAAATAAATAAAAGTAATTGTATTTTGTATCCCCAAGGAAGAGCAAAAGCAACATGGAAAAGAATAATGAAAAATAAAGGAACGCAAATATGAAACCCCAGTTCCAAAAAAAGTTGGGATGCTGTGTAAAATATTAATAAAAACTGAATGTAACAATTTGCAAAAACTTTTTGACCTACAGTCAACTGAATACAGTACAAAGACAAGATAATGTTGAAACTGATTTAACTCTCTTTGTTTTTTGTCAGTATTAAAGCTATAGTTGGTAATGTTGGAGAGCTCTCAAGATTTGAAAGTGGCACCTCCTCTAAGCTCCACCCCCTCCTCCCCCTCCCGTCAGTGCTCCGTCCAAAGCCACGCCCCCACAAGCAGTATGTACCGACCATATGGTACCGATTACTGGCTTACACCGACAGAGAAGCTAATGTTAGCATTGGGCTAATACGAGCTACAAACGCAGCTAAGTTGGCAAACGTTACATATTTCATGAAAATAACAAATCCCCCTAAAGCAAAACAAATAATTACCTGTCCAACAGAAAGACAGAAACCTCTGCAGCACTTTTCAGGCCCTTCAGATGCCTCAGTTGTCTCCACCGCTCAAAGGCTGCACCGATGTTGACTCTGGTTTGTCCCAAGGGGGGAGTTGTGGGTTTCAGCAGTGAGGATCACTTCCGCGTTCAAAAAGCTGCAGTTCCTCGTCTGCCGCTGGGGGCTGGCTCCAGAAGGGAGCAATTCTCCATAGACCCCCATGTTAAAATAGCCAACTTTACAGCCTTAGAAA
>JAJHUR010121011.1:645-11823 GCA_027495735.1 Lutjanus campechanus | reverse complement strand
AATGCTCATGCAGGCAAAATATTGCGACATTCTTGGATTGAGCGGCAGAGAAACAGAATATTACGAGCCAGCGAGCGCGATGAAGTCACAAAATAATCATTAGACAAACAATAACTGACATAAAGTATTTATATGAGCTAAAACTTTCCACATGCTTTAACTTTGGACACCATACGCATTTTGGGGGGGTCTCAGAGACCGCCAAGCTGCTGTCATCTGAAAGGAGCAAATATAATTATAACCGCTTTTACTTTGCATGATCAACCAAGGGTGGTTTTGTATAGAGAGGGGCTGTTGGAAAGGTTATTGAAGGATTTTTCAGCCCTACAATTCAAAACAGCCATCAAATGACAGCGGCTTGGCCTTTCGCAGTGTGCAGCTTTCAAAGAAACGTGGGAAGCTTGAATAAAAAAAGCAAACTTTTATATATGGTGTCCTCACAACCCACACAGACAAAGTGTTCTTAACCATTTCTGTCTTTGAAATTTGATTTGCATCATCATGCTACCTGCTAACCCTCCCTGGAACATCTCTATTATTATTAATATTAGAGCTTATTGCTGCTTTTATGGTTATTTCCTTTGAAAAATATGACGTCTGCATGGAAACATCAAGATTCACTGACGGAGCTTAAAGCTTCAAATAGCCCTGGCTCGGGGACCAGCAACTTCCTTCCATCAGAAAATTCCTTTGGCAAGCTTGATAACCAGCTCCCCAAAAAACTGTATTATTGTGCCTGTTGACTATTTTTCGAGGCCAAGCATCTCCGCGTGCAGACACACAGACGTTATGGAGAAGATCACTATCAATATCTTCTCACACATAAATCCAGGACAGTGTACAGAATAAAGCTCGTGCGGCGCCACTGTGTCGCGGGCGTCATTTACACTCTGAGATAATGATACACTGAAATAAAAGACATGATACCAGTGTTACACCTGCAGCTCTTCATACTGAATATAAGAAAAACACATATATGCTGCTGGCACAATCAGTGCTGACTCAGACTGAGGCTGTCTGAGGACCAGGGGCAAAAAAAATAAGGATGTGGCAGGACACCACAAGATGTGATGCGTTTTATTCACGTTTCACATGTGAAGGGCACTCTAGAGGGCACTTGACCACACTTTTGTCCCCTTTATCATGTTTTGTCCACTCGAGAGGAACTCTAAAGGGCACTGTACCACATTTTCCCTACTGGAAGGGCACTCTAGAGGGCACTTCAGCACGTTTTGTGTACTGAAAGGGCCCTTTATCACATCTCCCTTACTGGAAGGGCACTTCACCATGTTTTGTTCACTGGAAGGGTACTTTAGAGGACACTTGACCACGTTTTGTACACTTTATCATAATTTGGAACACTTTATCACATTGTTTTGAACATTAGGTCACTGTAGACTGTATTTATCATGTTTTTTCTACCATAAGAGCATCAAAGATGGCACTTTTGCATCATTTTTTTTCACCATGGAGGTGGCAAGGAGGTGATTGGGCATAATTATAATAATAATCTGATACTATAATCAGGTAAAACAATATGAGGATATTGTTGCTTATGGAATCTGGAATCTGTGGACCTGACCTTTGACCTGGAAGCTGCTCTGTAATGGCTTTGGACGTGGTTGTGGGAAAGTGGTGTCTGTGATAAAAGCGAGGAAGATGAGTCAGATGAGTCAGAGCGGGGTGTCGGAGTGGCAGCGTATCTTGTTTGGACAGCGGTTTCCTCAGTTGTAGAACAAGTGATGAGCAGGTTAACTGCTGCTCCCCTCAGCGATCAGCAGAGGGAGGGGAGAGGATGTTTGTCTCTTCAGGATTCTCTCTGGTTCCTCTCTTGGTTTATTCTTTGCCATCAGTTCTATTGGTAATAGTTACATTGCACTCCCCAAGATTTATGCCGAGAACTGGGAATGCAGCAACAATGCCAAATAATGAGTCTGGTGGGAAGAAATAACAGCAGTCAGATGGTCATGCAGGTTTTGAACTAACTATGAGTTAGCCAAACTTACTTGGAAGAGAAAACAAAGGAGAGCAGGGAAATTATTTCCCAAACTGTATGTTATAAACATCCATCATGGCTTGTTGGCTGACATTTCGGGTATCCTTACTTTCGATTTTACTTCCAAATAAAGTGATTCAGAAAATCTGGCTGAGCTGTTCCTCATGTTCCTTACTTCTGGTCAGAGTTTGGTGCAGAAATATTTTGTTGTTTTCCCAGATCGCAGCAATTATTCTGGTGAGAGCAAGTACTGTGAAAAAAGAAAATAGACTAAAGTTGTTTATCAAGTGTGGGATTTTTACTTATAAATGAACATCTGTTGCATTCAAGCCCTGCCAAACCATTTTACACAATTCTGGTAAAGGCTTCCCTCTTTCAGGTAGATCGCTCTGTATTTCACATTATAAAAGAACTTTTAAGTCTGGGGCCAGTAACAACATTCACACATGGGAGCGTGACAGAGTTTATGGCGTAAAAAATCTAAGAAGCATCCAAGAAAAGTTTGTGACACTCCAGATAAGAAAGAAAAATGTCATTCAGAGGAAGAATTAAAGTTAATAAAAAGGAAGACGACAAACATGGATAATGATTGGGGCAGCTTTTCCTCATTAAGAGAGGAGGCACATGTTGCATCTTAGACAGGTTGGTATTTGTAATTTTTAGTTGGCTATAGCTATTACATCTACTTCACCTAAATAATTGGTTATTGTCTTGAAACTTTGGAAATTTTCCTGTATTTTTGTTACAATCTCTGAACGTGACCTTGGGACTTTCCAGCATACGTCGTACATCGACAGTGTAGTGTAGTGCAGGTTTACAGCATGATTAATTGATTTTTTTAGCCAGCTTGATCGCAGAACAAGCCACAGTCACAACACTGACATCATCACAATATAAAGCTAATACGGGAAATGTGTCAGAAAACACTTTCATAATGACACAGCAGATACAAAACAACATATGTGCTCATTTGGAGCCAAGTTTCTGTCGAATATTCACTCTGGTCTCCACCAACTCCTGAGGGAGATATCAGCCTGGTTAGCTACGAAATGCTCCACAAACATCAGCCAGATGCAACCAGCAAAAATAAAGTTTTTATAGTATAGTAGAGTCTAAGTCTTCTTATCTGTATGTTTTTTAGATTTATTTAGAACATTATAAGGAAGCAGTCGGCTTCCCAACAATATAATTGTTATATTATTGTTAGTTATATAGAAATATACAGTTTTGGAGAAAATCACAAAAGCTGAAATTCTAAATAATTTACACTTGATGTTCACTGTTCAAAGGTTGGAGCCTGCAAGTTGTGGCCATTCAGAGAGTTCATATTTTGGCATAGAGCTAATTAGATCATCCCCAGTAAGTGAATTTAATTCCAACAAGTAGCCACCATCCTGTTCAGTTTCTTGCATTTATAACAAACTAAACTTCATAAAAATAGGCTGAAAATTAAGCAACTTACAGTCAATTTTGTAGTGACGTCTGCGTTCCTCATGTGTTTACGGCGCCCATGCAGATTCATAGAGAGACGACGGTGAAGCTAAAAAAAACAAACAGGCATTTATTCATTTTGTATCCTGCTTAACCCCGGTGGATCATAACATATCAGGTGTGGAATTAATCTGCAGGTGCTCCTGTTTAAGATGATGTCATGACAGCAACATAAAGTAAGTAAGCCTTGTTTTTAGCCTAGCTGTTGTTGATGACATGCAGGTCCTACCGGCCTGTTAAGAAGGAGTGAGAAGTCAGCAATCAGGTATGAAATAAAATATGAATAGATTTTTCGAAAATTGTGAATCACTGCAACCATGAGAGGTCCTCGAGGATACAGTCGTACATGTGCACAATAAATATTAGGCCACAAAGGTGTTTTAGCACCTTCTGTGGTCCCAGAAACATGCATTCTATTAAAACTTTTACAAGCAAAATGTTTTACAGTCTGAGAGAAGGAGGAAAATCCCATTTTAAGACAGCTGAAACCTTCTCCTTCTCTCACTGTTTGTGATTTTATCTTGCTTGTGGACAGGACACGTTTGGAAACAGGTGATGCTGCACTGCACCAGTCAGACTTCAGCAATATTTAAATCACAGTCTGATAGCAGCTGATTGGTTGAGCATACAGTCATAAATGTGGGTCCAGAAAGTATGCAAGATTAGCTGCAGACACACAACACAACACATTGAATAAAATGATGCTAAATGCTGTGTGGAGCTGAGGAGAACCAGAGTCTCTGTGGGTTTATCACAACACTCATCTCTTTTGCATTACAGAGTAATTTAATTGGTGCAGATTTAAATTAAAAAATGACTCACATATTCACACCACATATTCATAATTTCTTTCCTAACAATCTTTCTGTCTTTGCATTTCTTTTCCGTCACCCGTGTGGCCACTCCAGCTCCCCCGTTCTGTTCTGTTCTGGAGCAACACGTCATGGAAAGAAGACCGATCTTGGCACTTCACCTGCTGTTCCCAGCATTCCCTGCTTAGCTGCTGTAATCCAGGGGGCCATGGACAATGTAAACACACACACACACACACACACAGTGGATTACACTCAGTGTGCATGTGCATGTGTGTGTCTGTGTGCAGGATGTAAGAGATGAAACAGAAGATGACTGTTGTCAGTGCAGAGTAATGCATTTGCAAGAAGACTCTGAGAGTGTGTGTGTGTGTGTGTCCCTCTCTCCAGGTAGGCCTATTCATCACTGATGATGGTGTGTGTGTGCGCAGGGCTTACAGTAGATCCCCAGCTCACACACGTAACTGTACAGGATGAGGCCACCCAAACTTTCTATGTGCTCCTTTTACTTCTGACAGGATTTTTCTTCTTTTTTTTTTGTGGTTTCACAGCCCATCTCTATTCAGCTGAGATCGAATGCCTGAAATAGTGGAAAATTTAAATGCTCCTGCACACACACACACATGCACACACACACACACACACACAGCCCACCCAAGGACAAATGTTAGCAGATTAATGAAACATGCAAATATCCAGCGGGTTCATGCAGATCCATCCCTCCTGCTGGGTCTCATACACATTCATAAGGGCCATTAATATGAACGTCAAAGGAACTGTACTGTATGCTCCATTTGAATGTTAATCTGGAGAAAAGAACTATTGTTGTTGCTGTTGCAGTAGATGGAGGTTGATGGGTGGAGGTGGAGGTGGAGGGGGTGTATCAGTGAAGAAACCTTGAAGCAGTTTGAACATGTTAATGAACTTGAGCGGTTTAGCGCCGGACCCGAACAATAAAGTCCCTCTGAGCATGAAATGGGAGGATGGGTTTCCTGCTGGGCTTTCCTCACACACACACACACACTCCATCCTCTGCTCTCCTTCCTCCCTGGACCTCCTTAAGATGTCCTGACCTAGGAGGAGGTAAACGGGGGTGGGGGAGGGGTTTGGACACAGTGTCCAGTCCTTCTCCTCGACCCGGACTCAACAACAACAGCTGAAATGGTTTGCAGATGTGGCTCCGCTTGGCTAATAAATTCTTGGTGAACTCAGCAGACATGGGGGGTTTGGGAGTTTTGAAAAGGAGGCTGCAGAGCAGGCTGGACCTGAGGGGGCTGTTTGTGTGTGCGTGTGTTTGTAAATGTGTGCACATGTGTGTGTAGTGTGCCTGCATCCATGATCTCGTCTATGAACCATTCAGGGGTTTATGTGCACACATGCATCTACATCACGTGTGTGTGTGTGTGTGTGTGTGTGTGTGTGTGTGGTGTGTGTGTGTGTGTACTCTCCAGGTCTCAGTTAAACATCAGGCTCAACATATAAATGTCTTTAGCTGCTGCTCCCTTTGATTTATAGAAATCTATCAACTAAACCTGCAGAAAACAAAGTGGGGAAATCACAAAACGCTGTGTGCTGCCTTCTGGTAGAACCCAGGATATATTTCGGTGCAGTTACCATGTAAGCAGGCGAGTGGGGATGGTGTCCTAAAGCAAATACAACATTTAGAAACACACTGTTGCTTAATATAACACTCAGGGTACAGTCGCTGCAGTCTGACTTGGTCTGGTACGACTGTTAGCTAGCTAGCAAAGCACAGCTGGCCATTGCTGTGTAACTGATGTCAGCCTGCTCACTCTGTTGGCCTGTTTCCACACACACAGCTGGCCTGGCTTGACTCAGTTTGACTCGGCCTGTCAGTCCAGCACGGCAGGGGTTTGCATGTCCATTACAACAGGGCTACACACTTGAGGGTGTGTCTTTTACCAGTAAACAAGCTCGAGGAGGATTGAATCAAGCAGCTGTAAAGCTGTGGATAAAACGTTCATATACGTCTGTTTCCTTAAATTCTTTGAAAGCAAATATGAAGCAGTAAAATAACGCAGATACCTGAAAGTACAAACAGCGACAGAGGAGAGAAACTAAATTTCAAAGCAGAGATTCAGTTAGAAGCTACAGAAGTACTGAGAACTGAAAATAAAGAGACTTTTTAAAAAGTTTCTCTCTACTCTCCTGCACACACAAGCTGAGTGTCACAACACACACTGATTGGACAGGAAGAGAGAGGGGTCGTCACACGTCGTCTGAAGCCAGCGAGACGTCACCACGGGTCAGACTCACTTCGTCCCCACTCCAGAGTGGGTGCATCTTAGGTGCGGCTCAGCACAATAAAAGTGGTAATGAAAATGGAAATCAGCGTGGCATGGTTTGACTCAGCGTGGCCAAAAGTGCCATATGACTTTCTATAGAGGGTATGGAGGGGTGGAGGGGTGGAGGGGAGAGTCGCCTTAATTGTGACGTGTTACAGTTGTTACACACGTCATCACATCATCATGTGGCCAGCGTCGTTCTTAACATCTCTGAGAACTTTAAACCACTGAGAGTTTATCTACAGAGCAGACACATGTAGGTAGTTTACCTGAAGATATTGAATGTGTAGGTAGAAAAAATATCTCAGCATAAGAGTGAAAAGTGAAAAATGTTAAAACTTTGATGCCTCTATGATGATGTCACTGTCTCACTGAAACAGCAAAACATCCAGCAACATGGCTGCCTTTCGTAGACGAAACCAGTGAGTAAAACTAATGATTATCTGCTTAAATTAAAGGCAGTTGGACTCGACACTGATCCTTACAGCTCACCAGAGACGCAGTGGTTCCTGGATATTGACATGTGGACAGAAATCGGGTTTCCTGACATTTATGTGGACCTGATTTTGACACCGGGGAAACCCACAAAGCAAACAAGGCCTGCAAAAGTGGTCGCTCGGTCGTAACTTTAATTTCCCCAACAAATCCCCTCTTGACGTAAAGTGACGAGGACACCAAAGGACATTCTGGTTGTATGTGGACAATTTTAGGAATATTTAGACCAGAATCTCATGTCAGTTGATTGGTTGTTTAGTCACCGCCAATAAAATCTGACTAAAGTTCACCACAGCACACCCTGTTAGAGAAATACTTGAGATTAGAGTGGTTTGCAATAATTATCTTTAGCGTAAAAACCAAACCCAAATCAATGAATTTCTACCAAAAGTCTGTAGCCAAGAAACCTCAAAGAACTCCTGAACTCTGTGTTGCTGTTCGTTTTTCCAAGGATACCTCTTGATCCTGCGTGACTTATATATGTTTTTCCAAACTAGAGTTCCCCACTTTAATGAATGATATTTGATTATATGTTGTATAATCTAATGATATGTGCACTGCTGCGAGCTATCTGGGTCACATGTCTCTTTCTTTACTGTACAAAAGCCACTTTCCCACTGGGGATTTAGACTGTCAGCGGTCAGATTACACTGCTCGTTCACTCTTAACATTAACTACACACACACACACACACACACACACACACCTTGACACTGACAGCGTACAAACCCGCTCTTCAAACAGGCTTAATGCACACACACACACACACACATGCACACTTCGGATGGAGGGAATGCTGTTTTTCTGCGAAGAAAACCAAAATACCAAAACTTTGTGCATGCGCCAAGTGTGCCTGGTTATACTCAGTAAACTCTCCCCATACTCTCACTCACACACACACACACACACACTCCTCAAAGGCGATGTAATCAGCAGCTCTGCCTTTCATGCATTACCTCCCCTCCTCCTCCTTCTACCATAACACACACATGCACATGGAGCGCCTATCTGATTCTTTCCCTTCTTTCACTCTCACTCTTTTTCCCTTTTGTTGCAACTTATGTAAAGTGTGTGTGTGTGTGTGTGTGTGTGTGTGTGTGTGTGTGTGCATGTGTGTGTGTGTTCAGGGGAGAGAAAAGCCTTGGTGACATTAAACACGGTTGACGGGGAGTGGGCAGAATAAACAAGGTCCTGAGTAGAAAGGCTGCCCTTCAAACACTCCGTACTCGGTGCATAGGCCCAGGATCAACTGTGTTTATCAAAGTCCAGGACTACAGAGGGAGGGAGACAAAGAATGAGAGGGGGAGAGGAGGGGGAGGCGAGGGAGCAAAGGAGGGGGAGGGGGCTGAGTAGTGAGGAATGAGACCAAACTGAAGGATGAAGTTTGAAATGTTGAGAGTCTGAGGGTCCTGGCGCACCGAGCAGACATTCAGCCGTCGTTGGGTCATCATTTAGCGTTTTGAGTCTGATCATCAGCTGGATTATTTTTGCATAATAAAGTCAAACTTGAACTAAGTGTGTCTGGCATTGTTGGCTCCAAAGTTATCTGATTCAGCGTGTTGACTTGGGAGGCAGCCGGTGAGACAGCACTGTCTGACTGCTCAGTCGTGACTCAGTATATTCACTCATTTAATGTGGTTTGTCCTTGTTTATGTCTGCTGCTTCTTTAGTTATCAGCAGTTTTGATTTACCAGACACATTCTCAGTGGTGGAAAAAGTGTTCAGATCCTTTCCGTAAGAGCACTACAGCGTAAAAATGCTCCATTACAAAAGTCCTCCTTACTCCATTAAAAAACACCAAAACCATAGAGATGCATTCATGTTTTAATTTGGTCTGGTGGGATTTTTAATTCTTTTATGCTTGTGTGCCTGTGTGCATAATGAGCCTGCAGCTTATCTCGAATACTGAACCGGTCAGTTTAATGTTTTTTGTGCACATTCAAGACTGCAGGCTGAAGAAGCACCATATCTCAGGAAAACTTGGAGGGAAAAGGTCAAAGGTCATAGAGACCTCATGAAACACATTTTTAGCCATAACTCAAGATTTCATCAGCTAATTATGACAAAATGACACAAATATACATAGATACAAATATGTCTAACTGTATGTAACTGTAACAGATTAAAATTACATTTATTTCAAAATTGAATTGCATATATTTAGTTACATGTAACTAGTTACTCCCCACAGACTGCTAGTAGATGAGCCTTGTTTTAGCCTCGCTGTCGTTCATGACTTGCAGCCCCTATGAGGAACAATAAGTCAGGAGTCAGTAGAGGTTTTTAATTGAGTCACTGCAACCATGAGAGGTTCTTGGATATACAGTTATAGTTACTGAGAAATAACTTGTTATGAAATTAGGGCTACTAATAGCAATTATACAGGGGTTACATCTGAATTTTCTCTTTGGGTTGTCTGGTGGAGATCTGCACTACACTGACCTCTTCTAGTCTGAGTTTTATTTGATAAAAATGATGCAGTTTAACATAGTATATCCAGTATAGAGCAAGAAACTGATGTGTTGCATGGAGAGTTTATAGTTTTGCTAGTTTTCAACTCTTGTCCCTAGTTTGGCTTTTATGTTTTTTTAAAAAACTCGCTATCAGATAAGGTAGTGGAGTAAAATGTATAGTTTTGTACAATATGTTGCAAAATAGAAGCATAAAATGGAAATACTGAATAATGCACAAGACAAAAACCTTAAAATGCACCTAAGTCGAGTAGTTAAGTAAATGTAGGCCTGCTTGTTCCTGCTCATATTCTAAGCAGATAGATCAACAAGTTGTTTTGTCTTTCTGCAGAGTCTCAGATAATAATATGGAACATATGTTCATGTTGCAGCTCGAGTTCTTGCAGTGTGTCCTGGTGTAACTTTTTAAAGGAGGAGGTGAAGCCTTTGATGGTACATTTTTAAGGTCAGCCGTGTGCGTCAGAGCTCTAAAGGACTGACGTGAGAGTGAGAAGAAGAGGCACATCTGATAAAAGGTGCACCCTGATTTAAATCTTAGAAATTATACAGCGTTTTAAGATTCGTGTATAAGACAAGATCGCTGCTCTCTGCTGTCAAGGAATGTTTTCTGGGGATTTTGGATGAACTGTGGATCTGTGGCCTGCAGGACAGATACCGTTTCCTCTCCACCTCCATCCTGCTGCCTCACTCTCAAGAACAGATGAAGATAATTTAACTAAGATTCAGCTCTCTCTCATGGGCAGAAATATGTGTCACCAGAAATTTAATTTGAAGCACAGAATTTGTTTAATTTAACTGGAACAACTGCTCTGAAAAACAGAATCTGAATAGAATAATTTGAAAGTAAATTTGCTCTGAAGCTGCGTTTGATCCTCGCTGAAGTTCAGTTCTCTGTTCACATAATTCAAATTCAGATCTTGCAATTTAATTTCAGGTCAATTGCTGGACTACACGCTCTACAAAGTTCTTGTGGCTGCAGCTTTCGTACGTCACTCTCTGTGCAGCACATGGTGCATCCACCCGGAATGAAATGTGCTAAATAAATAAAGTTTGCTTGCTTTTGTACCCGATCAGTTGAGTTCTTCAACATGCATCAACCCCTGTAAGTCCACAGATAAATGATAGTGAAGGAAATGGTTTAAAAAGTGGCTGAAAATGAGTTCTGTGAATCTGCACTCGATTGCTCTTCCTCAACGATCGGATGTGCGTCTCAGTGAGCCGAATTTAAATTTAAAAAAGATTATGACAACATAATAATTAGTTTCAAGTTTATCTGAAAACTACTCAGTTTGAAATTATGCTACTCAGACTCTTTTCAGTGAAATTTTTCAAGTTACAAATTTATATTATGTGATTAAATTTCATCTTCAACCGCTTAGTCGGGTTGCAGAGGTAACAGTTCCAGCAGGGGACTCCAGAAATCTCTACATTAACCACACAGCAAAAACTGGAGTGTTGAAATTTCAGAGTTAAACATTTCAGAGTTGATTTCTACTCCCAAAGTGTTATTTTAACACATTCTGATTAAAATGGTCCTCAGTGTTGGAGTTATTTGAGAGAGTTGATCACATCAGTGTTATTTCAACTCTGCAGAGATGTAATTTAGC
>JAJHUR010120998.1:2942-14465 GCA_027495735.1 Lutjanus campechanus | reverse complement strand
TTTTATTTTACCCAAAAAGTTAGAACAGGTTATTGGTTGAGGTATGTCTTAAGTTAATTATTTGAAATAAAAACCTCCAGCTGAAGTTGTTTTGTGCAAATCATTCCTGTCACAGAATCTAAAGATTGAAACTAGTTGGGGTGAGGAATGAAACCACGCAGGGTTCTGGTAAAAAATGTTTTTAGTTGTCTTCTCTTAAAGAACTTACTTTTAAAGAAGTAAGATTGAGCTGAATAATTCAAAATGCTGTAGCTTTATAGTGGTCTCAGCAGGTGACTCTGAAGAACAATAGATACAGGTTTTTTCATATGGCAGCTTCAGAAAGTGTTGAACGCCGCCCGCTGCATACACTCTGCATACACCCGATGACTGACTCCACCGACCGCCACTACACTGTGACACTCGATTCCCCCACCGGTGTCAGTGAAGCACCACAAATTGCTACCTGGTCTGTGGGAAACACTGTCATTATTCCACTTGCATTATCAAATCATCATGAACTCATTGTTTAATATTTATTATGAAAGGTGTTCTCAAATTAATTAGTGAAGATGAATTTGAAAATTAAACAGAACCAACTGCTGACAGACACAATATCATTTGTTCCATCATGGCACTCTTTATGTTCCAATAAACATGTGAAATCTAGACTTAAGCAAATGCATAAACACACACACACACACACACACACACACACACACACACACACACACACACACACACACACACACACAACACACGCTCTGACCTGGAGGCTGACTGTGGAAGTGGGGGAACATCATGCATTAATCATGGCACAACAACGTTTCTCATTACAGTTTCACACGTTCCAGCAGCCTTAGGTCGTACTGTGCATGTCATGGCTGGGCTCAACTCAGGTGAACAGCTGATGTCATGGTTGAACACATGGGCATGGCATGGTAGGTAAAGAATGTTGTTTTAAGCCACTGCTATGATTTTTATGTGTTGACATTTTCAGAGTCATGTATTAGAAAAGAGAAACAGTGTGAAACACTGCTCTCTAGCTGGAGAGCGTGTTGATACACCTGTGAAGTCTAAGCACACTATAACAATATTAAAAAATAGAGAGCACAGCAGGACGGACCCTAATGGTCTAGCCATCTTGTGTCTCAGTGCCTTGTGCACTTTGCCATGCATACGTTAGTGGAGTCAACAGATGGACCTACCACGGAGAAGCTTTGCTGTTACAGCTGAGACAGAGAGCACAGTTTTCCATCAACGGGATGGCTGCACAGCTCAGAACGACCATGTGATCGCTTGCCTTTCACGCGTCATTACTGACTATCAAAGTTCAGCTCTATTGTTCCCTGCTTCTCTATTCTTAGCACTGTGTCCCTGTCAGTGCAATGTCAAAGACTGTGGGATGATTACAGAGGCATGCTAATGCTGATTAAACTAACACTCATGAAAATACATGCTGCATAAAGTGCTCTGATTAATTAAATAAAATTCTTTACAAAGGCACAAAACAGAGAGCATCTGAGTGCTGGGAACTCTCTTTGTCGTTGTGTCAAGCATGAAAAGTGCCAAAACAATGAAGAGGCTGTTGTAACAATTCTCACCAATCCTGTATCTACCTGTATACATACAGGATACTAAAGGTCTGGATGCTCTGAAAATGTAACCATTTACTTCAAGTGATGCTGTGAAACCTAAAATGTGACTGATCACAGCAATTTGGGGGCTGCTAACCATTTCCACAGCCTAACACTGCAGCTTTTTCCAATGTGTCATACGTAAATAGGAGGAGAAAAATATTTTTATTTGTATTAGGGCCGGAACTAACAACTATTTTCATCTGCGGATTACCTTCTTAATTGATTGATTAGTTGTTTGGTCTATAAAATGTCAGAAAATGGTGAAAAATGTTGATCGGTGTTTCCCAAAGCCCAATTTGATGTCCTCAAGCCAAAGATATCCATTTTACTGTAAAAGCAGAACATATTAATATTTAAGAAGCTTGAATCAGAGAATGTTTACATTTTTGAATTAACTTATTGAACTGTATGATCAAAATGATTATTAAAATAATTGCCAATTAACTTTATAGTTGTCAACTAATTGATTAATTGTTAATTGTATCAACTTGAATTTGTATGTCCTAATCTTGATTTTATTTCCTTTCCACTTTGTCCACTAGCTTGTCTTTTATGAGTAATCAAATGTAGCAACATGTGCTTATTCAAATGGAAAGGAGAATACATCATTTATTCTCTCTTCTCCTTCACAAGTAAAAGTATTTTAAAACCATATGCAGATAGACGGAGAAGGTAATGGACTTAGAGGTGGTGCTAGTCTGAATTAGAGGTTTACGGCTAGATTCCACTGGGCACAGCTGTGTCACCTTATGTGTACGCTGTGGACACCCATGTTGATTGCAACCGGTCTACACGGTGCTTGTGACTTGACCAGCAGCATGGCAGTGCATCCCAGAAGTGGCTCTCTGCTCTGCCTGAAGTACGTGCCAAGTCTATTTTTGACAGAAGTCGCGTCAAGCTGCACCGAGCAGATTGAGGAGACAGGAAGTCAGACACAGAAATGGCATAGAGAATCTGGTCAGTTTTCAAAATAAAATGCCCCGTGCAGACTCGCGTTCACATAAACAGACAAAAAGAAACAATTTAACTACGTAGCCTACTTACACATAGTAGAATAACTGAAACCAAATCAACAAAAGTCAATATAATCAGGCAGGCAAAATGCTCCACCCCTGAAATGCTGCTGGTAGGACATGCAGCCGTGTGGAGGACGAATCAAAGCTGTCAACAGTTTCAACAGTTTATTGTTGGCATCTCTGTCGAGACATATGACGAGCAAAAGCTATGAAGTGCCAGAGGATCCAGATTTGTGTCTTCTCTTCGCACTCAAGAAAGAAACTTTTTGTGTCAACAAGAGCCATTTTGAAACAGCTTTGTGTCTTTGTTTTTTATTTTAATCAGGCATTATCTGTTTTATGATCACTTATTATTTTGACAAATAAACAAAACATACAAGAGGGAATGATGAGTGAGGGAATGAGACCCGTTCATCTGACAAAAGTGTGATTTTCAAAGGGAATGAACTAACAAAAGATGAGACAAATAAGGTGAAATAATATATTGACATAAAATATTTAAACCTTGCCTCTGCGTAACGTCTCTCTCTTAGGCATGATACTACTGATGTGCCACAATGTGGAGTCCATACTAAACAACCTGCTCCACATAAAAAAAACTTGATGATTGAGCAATTACTCAGTCATGTAGGTGCATCATGCAAAATAACAGGGTTGTGGTACGTTATTATTACTGTGGAAATAGTACGCTGATGGGAGGATATTACATGCACTGTGAAGCTATGATGAGATTAGAAACCCCTGCTCATGTAACCAGCATCATTCCATCTTACCTTTTCCCTTTTCTGTGCTAATCTACTGTATAAATCTTACTAGCGCTCCGGTCACATTGGCATCTGATTTCACACCAACCTGCTGTAAAGAATGAAGGAACACATTGTACTGCTAATGACTGCTTTCAAAACAGACCACTCTCTTTCTTAGTGGAGCCAAACTATGCTGCTGTGCTGTTCAGCAGTCATTTTAACTGTAAAATGGCTTTGTTGCAAATATAGTCATATTAGTCATTTATTACTTACATAATTTAGTTACATTAACAGCCTAAAAGTTAAAATGCACATTAAAAGAGGACCCCAAAAGGCATTCTCACAAATGTTTTTTTCATTAGCCTCATTTATAAACAAAAACATACGCATCATGCTGTGCCCAAAGTGCATTGTTCTTAATCAGAGCTGGCAGGCGATCCTATGTCGCGCACTTCTCACCATAAAAAGGGTCTGCCTCCTCCTTCTCTTTGGTCCACGTCTATAGAGACTTGCTGTACTGATCAAAACCCGAGCTTTCATCTCTTATTTAGACACCCTGCCTCTTCTAAAAATAGCCTTGTTACGATATGGAAACAGGCACAGTTCTTTAGTGAGGTATAACACAGTAGGTGGTACTACATATGTGTGTCTGTAGTGGAAACCCAGATGAACTAAATCATCATAGGAGTCATAACTGTGATGAAAGGGAGCTGAGACAAACGGAATCAACTGTATCCCAAAAAATCGGACTGAATGGGTAATTGCATTTTAATAGAGGATGTGCACTAGGAATGAATTGGCCATATCCGGTCTGAATAAATTTGAGACGAAATATAGGCCATTCAGTTGCAGAATAATGGCTCATTTTATAACTACATGTTCTTCTTAAAGTTCAGTTAATTGTCAAAGGATGCATATGACAATATGAAAGGAGGACATGCACATCCACGAGGCCCAAATGGGTTGGGTGCTGGATCAAAAAATATCAAAAGCATAAAAAGAGAGAAGACAAGATCCGCACACCTTGTCAGACTGTCTGGGGAAGTCTGAGGAAGAGCTTACAGCTCGAAACGTCACGCTAATAAATTTTTACATAGGAGCTCTTTTGGTGTGCGGATCTTGTCTTCTCTCTTTTTATGCATATGACATTCTCATGAAACACCCCCCACACAGCTGGTTATTAATTAGTAGATTTGAACATTCTCAAGTGATTCCCAGAGAATGTTTTTCAAGGCAAAGTCAAAGTAAGATAAAGATTACAAACTGAGGATGAAGGAGAGTCGAACAATATAAAATGAATCAGTAAACAGCTTTTAATTTCAAAATGACTAACTAAAGAATTATAGAATTATGTATTATTTTAGGTTATTCCTAAATTACTACTTGGTAAATAATGGGGGAAACCAGCAGCTTTTAAAGATCAGTATTCAGTGGATTTATCAAGGCCCATAAAGCGATATTCCATTTTGTGAGAATAAGCCACTCAGTATGTACTCACCACTATGCCTATGTGATGATGGGTGAAGGTCTTCAGTTCACAAAACAATCCTGGAGTTTTAGGAGAAACAGGGTAGCAGCCTCATCCAGTACAATGGCAGTGAATGGTGATCTCGCGAGACTTCGTATATATCTTAATGGATGCTCGTGCGGAAGTCTCACGAGATCAACGCCATGTTTACATCCTACCGGCTACATGCTACAGTTGACATTTCTGCTAAAAACATGGCGTAAATGGCATCTTTTGGGGTTAATTTTTAATGTCGCGGCTTGTGGACACTTGGATTACACCACACAAGCAGGATGGAGACGTTTTGTGTGTGCACCGTTCACTGCCATTGTACTGGATGAGGCTGCTACCCTGTTTCTCCTAAAACTCCAGGATTGTTTTGTGAACTGAAGACCTTCATCCATCATCACATCGGCATAGTGGTGAGTACATATTGAGTGGCTTATTCTCACAAAGTGGAATATCGCTTTAACAGCCTTGATAAATGCATTGTTACTGTGAATAAGGTTTCAAATTAGAACCTGTTCCAAAATTATCATTCCAAAGTAATCACTAAGATATTTTAATTTTGATTCTGCTCATCGATTCCTGCACAAATTTCACTGGCACTAGTTTCCGCATACCTGATGCCGTCATTTTACCTATCTACACTGACAGTAATTTTGACCATTGGAAGTCACAAAGAATGCTATTTATCAATTTTCACATGTCAACTCTATATTTCCTTTACAAACTGAGGACACAAACCCTGACTCACTGCAGCAAACAGCTGGAGTGAAGTAATGTACGAGCTGCCTCCCTCATGGTTAAAACTAGAAACTAGAAACCCACATAAACATGACATTTACCAACATAAACCATCATGTTCTGAACAAACGCATTACAAACACTGACAAAAATTTGTACTTTGGAACATAAAATAGCAAACTCTGAGCAATGGATGATGGGAAAAGCGGGCTGTCTCTCAGCACTATCTGCAGCGCATGTGAACCTCAGAAACCACAATCCTACAACGTCCCAAAATGGTTGGGGGACGCCATCACACATGTCCAAGACTCTGGAGCAATTCATATAATTATTAAGTGTTTGTAAATGTTGTGATAGACAGAGAGGGGCAATTGTGGAGGAAGTAATCACGTCCTTCACTGCAACTAAAATTTTATTATGGATTAATCTGCTGATTATTTTCTCCATTAATCGACTGATTGTTTGTAAAAATTCTGAAAATAGTGAGAAAAATGTAGTGCAGAGTCCAAAGTGACACCTTCATAATGCATTTTTTGTGAAACTACCAGTACAATCCGCTAAATTATTAAAAATAAATTAAAATTATTTGAATAAAGTAGCGAATCTTCACATTTGAAGCTGGAATGATGACACGTTTTGCATGAAAAATTATGATTACCAAAATAGTTTCCAACTGAAGTGTCTCTCAAAGAATCAGAATTGAGAATCATTAAAATCTAAACTATACCCAACTGTAACTGTGAACAAAAAAGTCAAGACACTGATATTAACAGAAATCAAAATGACTCCACTTTCAGAGTCCACAACTACTGGATTCTGCAAGCATGGCACAAACATAAAGCCAGTTTATGGTTCGTCACAGCATTTTAACCTACCTGACAGCAAGATTTGTCTGAATTAGGTCTGATTGGTTGTATTAGATTTCAGTTTTACGACGGTAATTAGGAGCCATTAAGTGGTAGTTAATGAAGTGGTGGCAAGACATCTATTTGGATCTGTCATGCTATACTGGCTCTCACATTTAGTGCTGCTAATATGAGTGATGTGTTTATGTGGCAGTGGGTCTCCATCTGGCAGCACAAACATAGCACTAATCCTGTACAAGTCCCCAAAAACTTGTGATGAAATCTGGAAGGTCTCAACACATCAAAGTTAAAATTAGGTTAATTGGCAGGTTCCTCTTTTGGTTTTGAAGATGCTCCTAATTACATCCTTTTCTTAGACTTTCATATACTGGCCTGTGTTGTCACCAGAACTGAAAATGAAACAAAAATCAGCAGGTGGTGATCGCTTTTGGAGCTCCAGAAGATATAATAATCGTCTCCCATCTGAGGATGTGAAACTGTGCCAATTTCTAGATCCACGCTCACAACTCGTCTTCAGAGTCTGAACTTCACATACTTCACTAATTAACTCACAATCCAGTGAACTCTACTGTTTGCTGACAAACTTTTATTTTTTATTTTACTTTTTTAAAGAATGAAATAATGCATCTGCTAGTTAGGTATTCCAACTGATGGTTGAAAAACCTTTAAAACCCTCTTTACTATAATGAGGTGTAATCACAAATCAGGAAAGCATTTTGGCTCATTTTTCAGAAACAAAGCTAAAATGAAAAAAGCCCATCTAAACTTATTTTTAAAACGGGTTGGCAGATATCAGTATTCAGGAAATCCATATTGAGACCACATAGAGTGCTCAACAGGGAAAACTCAGCCCACAGAACCTACATATTCTCAAGAATATTCTCATTATCTATACTATGAGTCATTTCAATTTCTCAAGCTAGGTCAGTTCACTGGCTTCTATCAACTATGCCAGTATACTATTTAAGGCTCTGAACCATCTACCTATGAAGCTAACTGGGGTAGAGACGACTGAAAGCAACAACCCTATCTGTTTGTTCACCAACTGTCATTTCCTGTGGGGTTAAAGAGACATTTTCCCAGGCCTGACAGCCACAAACAGCTGAGAGAAGAGAGGCCGTCGGAAAGTGAGACTGTGAGATGCATTCAAAGTGGTCTTATTCAGGGAGAGAGAGAGAGAGAGAGAGAGAGAGAGGAGAGAGAGAGAGAGAGAGAGAGCTGGCCACAGAGACAGCCACAAAACAGAGTACTGACTGCTTTCTTTGGGTGCATGTTGCTGTTTCACTGAGAGTTACAGGCAGCTACAGGCCTTTCCTCAGTAACAAAGTCTCCACAACAGTAATACATTCAAGAGTTTCTTTGATCCAGTTCATGATGTGCAAAGTTGCAACTCCGCTGTGTTGTTCAAAAAGTAACTCTAACACCAACTGCAACTGTTTCACAAAACACAATGTTGTATTTCTGCATGTGTTATACACGTGTCAGGCTGGTATTCTTTCAGAAATTACAATACCAGTACTTTTAAAGTGATACAGACACCAGCAGAGTAGCTCACTCAGGGCTGTGGTGAGAACTGCATTATCGCAGTACCTCAATACTGCCTTTATGCGATGCTTACCAAGGGTTGATCTCATAATTGTCATCACCGCAAATTGTATTTTGAAGAGTCAATCATGTTGAGATCAGTGCTGCAGTGGCTGCTCACTAACACACTGAAGTCAGGAAGACAGCCTGTGATTGGTCAACAGACTCAACCCAAGGCATCTTAGGATTGCCAGTAGGTGGCTAACAACATGCTAAGTGTTTTCAAGATGCAAAAATGAATGAATAACTACAGAAGATGTTCACTGTTGGATTCATCATTAAGGATTTATTTTACAGAGCTTCCAAAAAAGATAACGCAGTTCAAGGCTGGATTATGAAGCTTCTGAACGGGATCAGAGCTAACAGATGGGCCTTTTCTTCACAAGATGCACAGTTTATTAAAAGTGCAGTAGGTAGAAAGCCTAAAAATGGTTGATTTTTTAGTCTCATCTGAGTTAGGTTTCCCCAGCCCCTCCTACCAGATGAGCAGCACGCTCTTCATGTGCGCAAGCAACAGTTTACGGAGGCAATCGTGAGCGAGCACAGACCGACAGACATCAACTGTGTTATAAAACACCTGCAAGTAAAAAACACCAACAGAGGAGAGAAACTTAATTTGAAAACATAAAAATTCAGTGTGAAGCTACAGAAGTACAGTACTGAGAGCTGAACATAAAGAGACTTTTAAAAACGTCTTTCTCTCAACACGGTTTGACTCGACACGGCCAAAAATGCCAGTACAAAAGCGCAGTGTCTGTAACTGTGTGTCATTACTCACCAGGAGAAGTTGATTCTTTCCTTTACATCCCTCCTGTCTTTACTCTAACGACATAAGTTTCAAATACATTTGTCCTCCGGTCAGCAGTCAACATGGACAGACAGACTATCTTACTGTAAACAGTGAAGTCGGTTCCTCCGTGGTGCTGCTGCACACAGGTTTACAAGCAAACATGAAGATAAATCCATGTTTTAATCCTAATTTCCCCTCATTGACTCGGAGTCTCACCGAAGGCACATGAAAGCACAGCTGCACTAGTAGGAGGAGCTCCCCAGATATAAGAAGACTTGTTATTGGTTTAAGCCTACCGTCACGGGTCAGATTCTCTAAATGCTGAAAGCAGAGCAAAGGAGAGGTGCAGAAGTCTAGTTCTCTCTCAGAACACTTGATTTACAACATGCTGAATGGTTATTATGAAATTATTTCTCAATGATACCAAAACAAAGTTGCTTACCCAGCTTTAACTGACATACTGTAACCTGTACTGTACATCTACTGCCAAGCTGACAACTTACTGCTGACTTAAACTTCCTGTTCTGTTATGAGCAGCACTGTCAGTGTGCCACTCACTCTCCCTCACTTGCACGCACTTATGCACTGCCCTGTTCCTTAAAGGAGCTACGCTTATGACAGTATGCTACAATAAAGTCCAATAAAACGTAATCATTAAGGCAGTCATGGTAAACTGCAATCCTGTGGGAATATGCTGCTGGTTTATTGTGGTTATAAAAAAATCCATGCTGTCACAGCCCAACGTGATACCTTTATTTTGTATTTACATTCATACATTCAATACCCCTAATGTAAACAGATGCATTCTTGAAAATTTCCTTCTGCATTTATTACATTTATTTTCATCAGACGCCACAGGCATGCAGAAATGGGAATTGATAAGATTTTATTCATAGCACTACCATTATCGATTCTGCCTCTGGGTCTGATTCTTCACCCATTCTCTTTTAGGATTGTCGCAACAACAGAATTTTAAACTTTGAATATTTAGTTTTTAGTATTTAGTTTTTAGTATAAAAAAAAGTCAACAACATTAAACACTGTGGTTTTGCGGGGATGCAAGTCAAATTTCAGGCAGGACAATAAAGACTGAACTAAACTTGGGTCTTCAATGACCACTTAGGTGATTCCTTTTTTAATGCTTTGGTACTTATGATATTATCAAAAGTTTGTGTTGTATTGTTTTTAAAACATGTGGTATTAAAAAAGTATAATCAAATCAATACTTTTGACAGCCTTATTCCCCTATTGATTCCTGATCAATTTTATGTGCAGAAGGAGACCTACACAGGTTTTCTGCACCAGCGCAACTGTTTTGTTATCTCTGAGTCTAAACACAGTGTAGAACTAAAACTGCTGTCATCTTTCCTCATGAAATAAAGCCACGCTTTGGACTAGTCTTCCTCGTGACCTCCTTCTTGTCCTTGGTTCTTGATTCCCATGCCCACAGGCAGTAGGACAGTCATACTTTTGAATGTTTTGGTGGGATCTCAGCACAGTGAATTGCCAACACCTTCACATATGCTGTGCTCACCACACTACAGATTGTATGTGTTGTAGCTGCTGTAGTTAACCAATTACACATCACATCAAATCAAAAAACACTTGTGGTGATTAGCTGTGAGCAAAACCATAAAAATAGTCATTTTTCTAAACTGTTGTCTAATGTCTTGTCTAATGTCTTGTTAAATGTTGCATGCACCTGTGCCTTGATCAGGACAGGTTGCCATGATTGTACTATTACAATACATTCACAACTGTAATAACCTTGGGACAAGAGGTGGTGCTGGGTTGTTTGTTAGTTTCTTATACTATATTTTCATTACATGGCTACATGTGCATTTGTGGCAATCAGACTCACTCTGGTCTGTGACTCCTTTACAAAACTAACTCTTGTCTGCCCATGTAATTATACTTCTGCTTCAACCTAATGTTCAGAAGCAACTACAAACAAAGTGCCGATGTACAAAGGAGATATGGCCATTTAACAAAATGTGTGATGGAACTGTGTAAACTTCTACAAAGTATTTTATTACATGACTTAGACCGACAATGTTTCCTTCCAACTTTTTACTGAACACAGTCCAACCAAGTGACTGTTGTGTGCCAAGGTTACGTCACATCAATGTCAAGGTTAAAACTTAGAACAAGCAGGAACATTGTTGGACAGGTAGGCTACAAGTATGAAGTTACGACTTCTTCAAACAGGGAGAACTTCCATTCCAGTTTTGTCCTTTTCAGCATGATCAGTTAGGGGTAGACAGTAGGCTTTAAACAATATAGAAAGTACAATGTTGTGAATTTGCTCTACAGTATGAATTTTGACTATCCTGTTCTGACCAGCAGAGCTCTCACCTCACAAGACAACAAGACCTGAGCAACTTCCGTCATATGGACATGGTTGAGGTTTAAAAAGCCAGACAAGCAGAAAATAGATAATCTACATATAATGGTGGATAACAGTGGACAGAAGGGGTGGTAATACTTGATATAATTGAGAAAAGTTTTGTTTTATTCAATTTATTTAAGTTTTGCACATTAAATATTTTTTAAATAGCTCTGTACTGTTTGAAATGCATCCTAATAACACAGTTAAGAGTAACCAACAGTTACCATACAACTGCTTTACCCATTCAGAAGCATTTATA
>JAJHUR010120995.1:0-14798 GCA_027495735.1 Lutjanus campechanus | reverse complement strand
ATTCAACAGTTTATAATCCTTTAAACTGAACATGCTTGAAACATGACAAGTGGTGCTGATGATGGGGTGCATGAGCTCATCTCTCCACTTTTGATTTGTATGAATTTATATAGTGAGTTTGATTAATTCCTCTAGATTTCACGTGTCTCTTAGCTGTCATCTTCTTTCTTCCTCTGTCCAGCCCCTACTCTGGAGTACACACCAGGACTTGGTCTGGATCCAGGTCTAGATCCCTCTGCTCAGCCTGGGTCCATACAGTGATCAGAGAGTCAGGAAGTGAGCGGTAAAACGGAAGTGCTACGGTTGGAGGGATAGCCAGACCGACCAATGGGATCAGGGAAGCTGGCTCAGGTGCTGCTGGGATGGACAGCGGTGTGTCTTTCGGCGGTCCATGCGGCTGGTGCTCAAACTGGGGATGGACCATTCCAAGCTAGCCGATTCACCGGCACTGTGGACCAGAGAGAGGTGCAGCGGGTTCGACGCCGTGGCCAGGAGACACTGAGAGGGTAGGGATGAGAATATGTGTGTGGGTCACTGTCGTTGGAGCAGCAATGCGTAATACAGTTTCATACTGATTTTATTCATGTAGACTGTAGAAATATTCACAAAAGGAGTGCTGAAGAAAAGTACATTAAGTTTGCAACTCAGAACATTTGTAGCTGTATCTGGAGAAGGTTTAAAATATAAATGGCTTTCCCCTCTCTGCTTTCCTGGCAGCTCTCTTTCAACTGCTGTGCTTTCTGGGCTGAGGCCAAGCTCGCCTTATACCAAATTATGCTGCTGAATACTACCACATTGTTTTCTCAAAAACAGCACATGTTCGACCTTAACAGGCTGCTTGCCACACTGAAATCCCCAAGTGTATTTACAGCAAATTGACATTTTCATGGGAAAGGCAGGAAAAAGCAGCTTTCTATACATCTCATGCGGGGATGATGAGTGAAAAACATGACCTAAATTCCCCTGAGAGTATTAGTTAAGCTGGAGAAAGTAGTTCAGGACTGCTGTGGGAAGATTGTTTTAAGTTGAGGCAGCCAACAGGGAAATGTGTGTGAGGGGGTATATATATGAACATACATGTATGCATGTGTGTGTTTTTAAAGGTGCTGTTCATTTGAGTGTCCGTATGTGGGGAGTATCCAGTGTAATGAACTACAGGGATCACATCACCTCTCACCAGCTGCAACCCCCTCACCCCCCACCCCACGTGTGTTCGCACTCCTGCAGTTAAACTCTTTCACTTTGTTACCTAAACACCGCAAATCTGGGTGTGCGGTGTTTGTCAGTGCAGCCAAGAAGAGTTTCACTGTATATTTCGCCATTTCTTGAAAAACAAAGGATGTTTTGTTGGGGCCTGTTTTCAGTGTCTGCATCAGTTATTCCAATCAGACTCCCATCTGTCCCAGCTTATGGTTCCCCCAGTGCCAAGCCACAGGAAATGAGGTATTCGTATCACCCGAGGGGGGTATGAAAAGGGGCATTTGTTTCACTGCTGTAGGTGACAAAGCAGCAAAAGGAATAACAGAGGACAGGGAAAGTATGAAAGAAAGAGATCATGAGGAAAAGAGAGATGACATGAAGAAGAAATAGTGAAACTATGAACTATGAACTGAACTGAATTGTATTCACTTGTGGCTTATTAATAGAACAGGGTAAAGCTCACATAGCGTCACAGAACTGGTGTTTTCTTTAAAAACATATTCAACTATGGCTCCTGCTGCGTAATAGAAATAGATTTGTCTGGCTTGTCAGTCATCTTGGTTAATATGGAAGGCATTACTACAAGTTAAATAAAGAAAATTGTGCCCCCTCTGCATGTAGACATATTAAAAAGGAGACATTTTATACATATAGTTTGAGTGAGCATTCTAGTGCTTTAACATTTCTACTCCATTGTTCATTGTACTACTCACAGCCAGAGGTGTGGTCTCGAGTCACATGACTTGGGCTCGAGTCAAACTTATGTCACACATTTGATGACTTCAGACTTAACCTGACAAAATCGAAAAAGACTTGCAACTCGACTTGGTCTTTTAACACCAATGACTCGAGACTTCATTTGGACTTGAGCCTTTTCACTTGAAAATACTTGAATCCCCAAAGATTCAAAAGTATGTTATTTTAAAAGTGTGCCATTAATCAGTTCATTTCCTGAATCAACTAACATTAACACTATTCATTCCCAGAATGATGACACTTAATTCTCCAGATCAGACTCCACATCCACTCTGTCTGGACCAATCCGACAGCACGCGATCCAAGCAGAGAACCATGACGAATGTTACATTACTGACGTCCAGTTGGAAAAAATGACACCAAAAATAATGTTGTCTGCGCACCAAAACTATGCGATGGTCAACAATAAAAGAATTGCAGTATTCAAAGCATGCGCGTCAGAACTTCCAACCTCCCTCAGACTTCAGAAATATTGTTGTTTAATTCCAACTCCTTCTGTGAGAGTAAATTGTCTGTGATGTAAAGCCAAAGCTCACAATTTATGTGCTCACACTGAGCAGTCCAATCATCAAGCCACAACCTGAGCGACTGTATGTGTAAAATATAAAATAAAACAGCTTGTTAGCCCCTGCAGACCATTATGTCTAATGGCAGTTGTCAATAAAGATTTGTTCGAACTCTCCAAGGTAGGTAGAAGTTTATTTGCTAGGAACAATGACAAAGAGGCAGAAATGTGTGGCCTTGATCATCTGTGCCATCCTGATGAAACTCTGCCAAAACTTACATGGACAGGTGGTGGGGAAGATGTGGACAGTGTGCATGTAGTATTGTCCATTTTGCAGAGACAAATTGAGGAAAGCTAGCTATATTTTACTGTCCATATTTTCCGTCCACATAATGTGTCACGTTCCCATGGAAATTTCAGACGCTCTGTTTGCCACTTTGCGCAAGTGCAGTAAGAAAAAAGGCACTGACGTTGGGTACTTGACTTGTGGCTTTGCTCCAACTGTGCGAGAGCCTGAAAATGGCGACCAAAATTTCTAACATGTCAGAAATTCATCTGAACATTGACCAGCCATTTGGGAGCAGTTGACTGGTCCTCACTCCCCCCTGTGCACTGCGCAGCAAACCACGCCTGATGAAGCTGAAATTTGGTCCGGCTCTAAAATGACTTGTGCAGCTTAATAAATGGGTCAGCAACAGGCTCAAACCATATAGTGTATGCCAAGCTTTACACTATGATCTGTTTATGACTTTAAACTCAAAGTTTAAGACTTGGGACTTGCCAGTCTTAACTTGGGACTTGAGTGCAAAGACTTGAGACTTACTTGTGTCTTGACTCGGTCCCACCTCTGACCAGAGCTACTACGACAGACTTATCCTGTTCGACGTATCAAGTGTTCATTGAACCACAAATCAGATGACTGGCACTGAACTACAACACATCAAATATCTGATCGGACTGAACAATAATTCACATTCACAGTTTGTCTAACAGCCAGAGGAGAGAGTGAAGAAAGCAGGAGACCTTGCACAATAGCTTATTATTCCCATCGAATAGTGTGTGATTTCATGAGAACATGCAAGAAAAGCCTGCAGACTTTTTCCATTACATTGTTAAAGTTCTGGAAACACTACTGTGTTAGGAATGAAAGGCCCATGTAGTGATAGTTCTGTGTACTGAAGTAAATAGGTAATGACATTACAGAGCATCTTTGAAAGACAGGGCATGTTAAGGCTAAAAAGCTCTGTTTGCATGCTGGGCTTCAGGCCAGCACGAGTACCAAACCAGAGTTATTTGACAAAATGTTCGACATCTTTTTGATTATTTTTATTAGATTTCTAGGTGTTGCCTGGTAACTGTCACTTGAAATGTTTTAGTGCCTTGCATGTGCTGCACCAGGCTGGCCAAAACAAATAGGTCTAATGTGTTGACTTTATTTTCAGTTACTGTTTGAGTGTTTTTGGATGAAAACAATCACAGTTCTTCTGAATTCGGGTAAAATTAGTCATCTACACGTGTTCACGTTACATATAACCCCCTCTGGACAGAAGCCGGAGGGTGAAGAAATCACATTTGTGATGACTGAGTAAGTGTTTTGGCTGTTGACTAGGCTTTGTGCAGTGACGGCCAAATGTTTCACACACAGGAGTTTTACTACAACTCATTCACGCCAACAAACTACAATACATGGAACCCCAAGCTTGCGTCTTACTGTATCGAAATGCTTTCATCCAAGAATTGCAGCAATCACAGTAGACTGTCAGTAAGTCCGTATGGGTTTCACAGATTCTCTGTGTGGGAGATGGAGGGAGGTTAGTATAATGATGGTCATTACGCTGGCCTTGGGCTGGGGCGCAGTGTTTATTTGCTGGCTACAGCTCCATATCCCCTGGTCTGTCTCTGGTAGCGCTGGGTCTGATGCTGACTGACGCTGATTTATTGGCTCCCACTACAGCCTGGCATCAGTCCACTCAAGGGCGGTATCTGATCAGACCTTTAGGCTGGCTGGATGGCTAGCTGGCAGGTCTGCTTCACTCGGTGGGTGATTGACCGTCTGGTCGGTAGAATGAAAGAAGGATAGTGTTAGACAGAGACGGAGAGTCTTTGCTTTTGATTTCTCTCTCATGCTTTCAAAGAGTTGAATATTTATAGTTTAATAAGATCTCTTGTATGTTAGAGTTAAAGAATCCAGCCAAGTTCTTTTTTTTAGCAGCCACCCACCTTATTAACTTACTCCAGCTTGGCCCAGCTTTACCCAGCTCTGCTGAGGGGAGACGCCTTGGATGCTGGCGAACTTGGCAGACAGTCAGCCCCGGCCCAAAGCAGAGAATTACATTCAGCCTCCTGAAGTCCCTTCCAGGATAATGTCAATACCGCCCTGATGGCCTGGATGGGGTCCTTTATTTGCTGTCTGCCCAATTTGAAGGAGAATAAAAGAATTTCTCAATTTTTGAAGTCGCAGGGCAAACATCTTTACCTCAGACCAACAGAACTTGAGAGGACAGAGGAAGGAATAAAGCTGGAGAAGAATTTATATTTGGGATGACTGAACAATTGCCAGTTTCCCTTTCAGTTTTATGTGCCATTTTAGGTCCCATTTTAGGTTTTTATGTGTCTACATTTTATGCCTACTGTATGTGCAGACTAAGACTGAGCTGTAAAGACGGGATTATCGGTACAGCTGATTGGCACGTGGTCTTTTCATAAAGTGCTTTCTACTTAACGTCAGACTCTATGAAAGGAGTCCACCATCGTTTTATTTACTACATTGAACATCTCCGCACGTAAAAGAAACATGCACAAATTTTGCAATCACACACATAAAGTCATGAGCTTATTTATGTGCAGAGCTGTATTTGATTTACAATTACTTCATCTAAAGGACACGTCATTATAACTGATCACAAACGATATTAGCTTTCCCACAAATCAATCAAGTTAAAAGAGAAATCTTTAATACATAAACCGTACTAAATCATAAAGTGACCTTGATATGTCATCAGAAATTAAGGAAACATGCTAAGTTGAAATACATGCTTCTCCGACAACAACGCTACAGCCAGATTGTTCTCCTTTGAAATTTCCATTCAGGTCTGGAACGTCTGTTTCTGTTTTTCCTGTTTGATGTTTATTAGAGCAAATTAATGCCGAATGTTTGCAGAATGAGTTAATGTTTGTTTGTGAGTTGTAAGAAAAGATTAATAATCTTTTAGAAGGAGCAGATGTTTATAATGGTTAAATCGGGCAATTTGTTAACGGAGTCTGGCAGCCAGTAAGACAGGCAGTCACTGAACTCCCACTCCAGAGTGAATATTTTTGGAGCAGCTGGCTTTTGTTTTTGGGATAACGGACTTAACTTTACACTGACAGACAACTAACAGAGTTATAAACAGCTGATCAACTTACAGTGTAGAACTTGTCATCACTTGTCATTGCCGTAGTATAATGTTACGCTCGTCTTGTGTAGGTTGGTGTCCCTGTAGCCTGCAGGCAACCTGCTGGAGTTTCAAGTCTGGGGAGGATGGAGTAGGCGTAAAGAACTCATTTCGACCACAGATTGTATAATAAATAGGGTTTTGACCTATTTGATAAACAGTTTATGGCTCCAATTCCTTATTTGGACTGCAGTACTCATTTTTGAATCTTAGGGTCTCACATATTTCTCCTTTAAGAAAGATCTTGTATTTTGGAGGCCCCCATGGACAAAAGTTGTAGTGGTGTTTCCACAAAATAGAATGTCAAAATTAAAATTATATTAAGAAATATCTTCTCCTGCTTCTTCTTCATTGGTCTTTGTACTACTCGCAGTAACTTTGTCTGGGAAAATGTAAACATAGGTTTGTCCAGTCTGCATATGGCCTGATGTCAAGGAGAATCTGACCTGATGGCAGGCGTATAGAAATAGCCATTCTTCTCGCTGATGGTCTTATTTGTTTATGTATGTTGTATAGACACATCAGTGTTAAATTGTTTCATCATAACCAGTTAAAAACTCCTTGTACATTTAAACAGAACAATAAACAAACATCCCCTCTGGGGTTGTGTGGTAGACCACAGTTTAAGTTACTGTGCTATACAACTCTCATCACACCACACCCCTTGATCATATTTAGTGATTTACTGTAGGTTTTGTAAGTGCCCGTCTCTGTTACACTGCCAACAATCTCTCACTCATTCTCTCTTTATCTCCATTTCTCAGTACAATTCAATTTCAGTTCTTTAAAGGCAGGCATTGAGCAATACAGCTGTTTCTCTTGACTGTGTCTCCTTTTCCACCCATACCTCCCTTCTCCCTCCTTCCATCTTTCCATCTTCTCCCTTCTTTCACAATTTCTTTTTATCTTCCTCCCCACAACTTCTGTTTCTGTTCTGGGTCAATTTCTATACACTAGATTCCTTTATCATCCCCACCCCTAGATCTGATAGTGGAGCAACAGGCCCAGGTGTAGCTAGAGGCAGCAATATGTAAGAGCTTTGCTGAGGGGGGTCAGATAGCGGGCAGATGACCTTTGACCTATGACCAGCACACCGACACACATATGGGCACAGACACCTGACCTGGGGCCCTAGCAACTGTGAACTTAAGGTCTGTGTCTTTATGGAAACAGACCGTCTGTCGTCATTTTCCATGCCTGCCCGCTGCTGCCCTTCCTTGTAGGTCAGTGGAGACCGGCTGCTCTGAACTGCTTTAACCTTTGACCCTGTGGATTCCTGTGAGAGAAGAGGACCCTCAGGCTACAGCTGTATAACTTGTTGATTTTGCAGTTTCTAATTTTATAACGCAAAGTCTTTTTTAAAAACCCAAAGAAACCACAGAACTCAATACTTCAATACAGAAGAAAAAAATAAATCAGAGCTACAACAATTATTGTCAGAATCTATGAAGAAAATGTATCCTCCTTATATTTTCATAGTTCATTGTTTTCTTAAGACATAATACACTTTATTTGTAATCGTAGGCATACAACAAAATTGTATATGTATTTATATGTATATTATATATGATTCTGATTTATGTTTGGTAACTCTCAGAGGCCAGCAGTAGTAGGAAACAAGATGAAAGTAGAAAAACAAGAAGAAAATGACAAAAACATGAATGAAAGGATAAAAGAAGAGGAATAAACAAGATAAATAAACAAGATAAATACAACCTCAATTCCAAAAAGTTGGGATGGTTTGTAAAACTTAAATAAAAACAGAATGCAATGAAAACTTTATGACCTATATTCAGTTGAATAGAATACACAGACAAGATATTTAATGTTCAAACTAATTATGTTTATTGCTTTTTGTAAATATACACTCATTCTGAATTTGATGCCTACCACATGTTCCAAAAGAGTTGGGACGGGGGCATGTTTACCACTGTGATACATCACTTTTTCTTTTAACAACATTCAATAAGCGTTTGGGAACTGAGGACTCTCATTGTCGAACTTCAAGTGCTCAACAGTCCGGAGTCTCTCTCACTTCATATTTTCTCACATATTTTCAATGGTAGACAGGTCTGGACTGCAGGCTGGTCAGTCTAGTACCTGAACTCTTTTACTATGAAGCCACACTGTTGTAACGTACAGAATGTGTCATGACATTGTCTTAATAAGCAGAGACGTCATCTGGATGGCAGCACATGTTGCTCTAAAACCTGTATGTACCGTTCAGCATTAATGGTGCCTTCACAGATGTGACAGTTAGAAATGCCATGGGTACTAACACATCCCATACCATCACCATCAAATTAATCGATTATCAAAAGAGTTGGTGAATAATTTAATAGTTCACAACTTACCGATTATTTCATTCATCATTCGTTGCATCTCTACAGTGCACTTCAAGAAAGGAATGGCACAACAGTTTAAATAGTTAAAAGCAATACTGTTTTGTCCATAAAATGACAGACAAGAGTGAAAAATAGCAATTAGAATTCCCCAGAGGCCAGTGTGTCTTATTCATGTTTTATATTAGCAACGGTCCAAAACACAAAAATCTTCACTTTACTATCTTATATGACAAAGACAAGCACATTTGAAAAGTTGAAACCGGAGGACATTTGGCATATTTATGTAAAAAATGACAGAACAATTAATTAACTATCAAAATAGTTTAGTGTAGATCAGTTTTCTATAGCTGGATTAACTGTTTCAACTGGAAAACTAATTGGTTGAGTTCCTGAAATCACAAGATAAGCAGATTGTGGTAACACACATACCATGTAGCTGTTTGGCCTATTCCATGCCCAAGAATCTCTATGAAACTGCCTCCCCCTTCAACTTTGAACTCTGACTACAGTATCCAACTTCCCTTCATTCTTCATATTTCCCTTTAAATGAGGTGGCAGCCATTTTCCTTTTATTACTATTAATGGCAGTTAACGAGCGATCTGCGGCCCGGGAGGCAACTTCAAAGAGTTAATCTCCTTTAGATTGAGCCCTGAGAACAGTAGGACATTTCAATATTGAGGAAAACCCCTGGGGCGTAAACTCTTTTTTTATGGCTGTCTTTCATTCTGTTTTACTTCAGTTCATCCTCTAAAGCCTCCTCTCTGTGATAGGAGAGCAGGCCCTGACCTGGAGGAAAGACAGAGAGAGAGTTAGAGGAAGAATAACAAACCAGAGCACCTCAGGGTCAGACCCTATAATCCTTCATATATTGACATCCCTAAGGTCTGTAACAGTGGAAAATCTTTAACGCTTTGTGGAGAAATAGATCAGGGAAAAAGTCGGGTTCACTGCTCATTAAGCGCTGGAATGCCGGTGTCTCGCTCGACGCATTTCTGAAGTTTTTTCTCTTTGGTTTGTATGTTTGCCCCAGAAATTCAACCCCCACCAAGGGTCTGGCCTCTTCTTGCTTATGCTGCTTTCTCCTTTGTTTCCATATCTCTTTTTTCCGCTCCCACTCCTCCTCCTGCTTCCTCCTCTTCTCAACATAAACTTGTTTTGCTTTCCCTCCCACTGATCGCCTGTTCCTTTCCCACCGTCCTGTCCACCATTCCTCTCACTCTCTCTTCGCACTTTCTCTCTAAAACCTCACCCTCACGTTTCAGTTTCTCCCACTGCACTTGTCTACTTTCCACTTCCTGTTTTATTTTTATCTTCCTTTTTTGTCTGACCACCAATTCTACCTACGTAAATATCTCTCGTCTGCCTGCCCACCTGTTTGTCTGTCTCTCTGTCTCCCTGTGCCATCTGGTAATGTGTTTGGAGGTGTGCTCTTGCTCTCCATCCATCAGAGATTCAAACCCCAGCTGTCATCTCCCTGGTGACAGCCCGGGGTTACTACGGATACCGTCTGGTGAGGAGGAGAGGAAGGTCATCTGTTTCATGCAGGAGGAACTTGAGAAGTTCATCAGAACTAACACTTAATTTCCAACTTAAGCTCTGGTCTTCTAATCTCTTAGTTTTGATTGCTTAACAGACTAAAAGCTGCATATATCTGTTCTAGTTTGTTGCCAAACAAAACTTTTACAAGAAAAAAATCACATGTATCATGTTGAATTTTTCTTGGTTCAGCCCTCTACATGTATTTCTTTTGATTTCACTGCAGCACTAAAATGAATAATCAATTTAAAGAAGAAATATGTAATATATTTACTGTGCTAAATCATAAAATGACCATGATATTTTATCAGAGATTAAGGAAACATGCTAAGTTGAAATACTGACTTCTCCAACAACAGCGCTACAGCCAGCAAGTTCTCCTCTGAAATTTGTTTTGGCCACACTGCCTCTTTCATGTTCGTTCTCCTTACAAAGAGTTCAAATTAATACCGATTGTTCACTGAACATTCATTTAGTGTCTGTTTCCGAGTTGTAAGAAATCACACTGCAGTGGTTTCTTTTGTTTTCAGGCTTTACTTTAGATTGACACATAATTTACAGTTAAGAACACCTGCTCAGTGTAAAGTGTAGGACTTGTGGTCACTTGTCAGTGTCAGAATATAATGTTATAACTCGTCTTGCATTCGTGTAGTTTCAGTGTCCCTGCAGGCAGCCTGGGGAGTCTGGGGAGGAGGAGGAGAAGGAACAACTCGCTTCAACCACAGATCATATATTAAACAGGGATTCAAATACCGTTTATGGCACTAACTCACAATTTGGACAACAGTACTAATTTTTAAATGCTAGGTTCTTAGATATTCCTCATTTAATCACCTAGCCAATCCACAGAAAATATATTGAAAACAATATTGATAATTGTTAAATGTTTAAGGGAGTAGTACGACACTACAGGATTAGTAACTTTCAGGAGTCTCTGCTGGTTGCCTTACAAATAGTCACAGCCAAGAAAGTCAGCCACACAATGTCTTATAAAATGATGAATTTCATTTTTACACTTCAAACAAAATGAACAAAATAGAAAATATTAATTTGTTAGCTTTAGAGATGCCAGGCTAAGTTTTTTTACCCCAATCCCAGTCTTTATGCTAAGATAAACTAAGCTGAACTAAGCTAACTGGCTTCTGGTTCCTGCTAAATGTATTGTGCAGAAGGAACGCACTGGTATCCGTCTTCTCATCAAACTTTTGCAAAAAATAATGATCATTTTCCCTAACGTGTCAAACTATTCCTTTAAGTCATTCATCAAGCAAAAATACAAAACAGCTGCTGATTCCAGCCTCTCAAATCTCAGGTATACATAATTTGGAAATGGATTAACTTCAACCTTTGGACTGTTGTTTTGAAAAAATAAGCAATGTAGAGATGACACTTTTAACTCTGAAAAATTGTGATGAGTAGTATCCACTATTTTTGTCATTATTTATTAATAATTAAGTGGAAAAAGTCATGGGAGGTGGCTAAAAATTACAAGCAGTTTTAGGGCAACTGAGGAGGTAAAATTGTGGCAGCTTTTGCCCCCACAGTGTAACATTTTAAGAAAACTAATCAAAAAAAGAAATGCAATAAAGATCAGTTTACTTGTCATGAGGTGCACCACTCAGCCTGTGAAAACAGTTGTAAAATGTCCTCTGTGGCTCTGGAGGGAGTTCAGCAAAGTTAAAAAAAAAAAACCCTGGTGATGTCATAGTGATATCATCAGACTTTGAATATTTGACAGAAAACATGCACAATAAATTACAACTAGAAAATCTGTAAGATCACAGTTTGAAAGATGAGGGCATTTAAAAGGCAGCGTTAGTATAATGACACAGGCTAATGAGTTGCATCATGGGAAATGTCCCACTCAAGTTAGAGTAGCTCAGCAAAATTTGTCTCTTGCATGTCTCTCGACTTTATGGAAGTGCAATTATAAATCCTTGATTTATCCTTGGCTTGATGAGATGTTGTCTAATTTTACTAGTCCTTGGTCACCGTAGAAAAACACTGCGTAATCTAGCGTTACGTTAAACAGTCATAAATTTCGTCCTGAGGGCAAAAATGGTCTAGACTAAAGAGATGTGATCCCTGTGGCAAATGACTTTACCATGAGCATGTGGATCAGGATTTATCCTAATTTACCAAGCTGTGGTCCCTTGAGTCTTAGTCATGCCATCAGCAAATGCAAGAAACAAACCACCAACGCAGATGACCATGGATATACCCGTCATCATACGCTTTGAAAGGTCACCAAGGATATCATTAGTACCACCACATTGCATTATTGGAAACCCTTCAGCTTGTTAAACAGCTTTATACAGCGTCTTGGGGTGCACACACTGACTCACACACACTTCCTTGGGTTTTTTGATTGATGCATGTTGTTTTTTTTACTCAATTTCTAAATAAACTGAGTTATAAGTAGGTGTGTAATTATTCACGGAAGATAAAAACTGAAGTGTTCTTTGCATTAGCTCGGAGGGCAGCTGCAGATCATGGTCCCGCTGCATGTTTTTGTGTGTTTGTTCGTGTGCGAGCAGCAGCCAGTCATCTTTAGATGTGGTTAAGCCATCTCCTCAGAGGAAAACTTTGTGGCTAACCTGTCAGGCCAATCAAGCGCTCTATAAGCTGTGATGACTCTTACATCTGTCAGGCAGGGTCAGAGGTCGCTGCAGGCGCTCCACCAATAAGAGCCAGAGCTGAGAGAGAGACGGGGGGGCGGCAGCGCTGGATATTTGCCAGAGAACAGGACAGCCAGGCATGGAATTTGGGAGAAAGGAGGACTTTATACATCCTGTCCGCCTTCAATGAAAACAAAAATGCTCCTCTTCATGTTGTAGGCCCCCTCGCATTTCCTTCCCCTCCTCCTCCTCTGAAAATACCTCCATCACTCGAGGAGGCTTTGTATCAAAGTTTGTTTTGTTTATTCTGAAAGCAGAGGCCATGCAGGTCCTGGGCAGCTTGGAAAATAACTTATATCTTTGTGTATTTGTTTAGGGATTTTGCTAAAATATGTTTGGGAGGTCTGGGTGAGCACTGAGTTTGTTTGTTCTTTCTTTCTTGTCTCTGTCAGACCCAATGTGTGTGGCTCTCGCTTCCATTCATACTGCTGTCCGGGCTGGAAGACTCTGCCAGGAGGGAACCAGTGTATCGTCCGTAAGTTCCTCCATCCTTTAATCCTCTTTAATGTGATACCACATGATACTACCCAGTGGAAAAGACAACAAATAGGCGTGGGATAATTCTGTTTGTTTCATCGTGTATGGCTGAAGACATGAAAATGACTGAACCAATTAAATTCTTTCCTTTTGTTCTCTCCAGCAATTTGCAGGAATTCATGTGGCGATGGCTTCTGTTCCAGACCCAACATGTGTACCTGTTCAAGTGGCCAACTCTCTCCCAGCTGTGGAACAGGAGGAGGAGGTCAGTAACATATTTACATACAGTAACTGAAGCTTCATCAAACCACATCATAAGGTTGTTAACAGACAAATGGAATTAAAGCAAGACAAAAGCTATTTGATCCATTACAAGACTTTTGGGGATCAATCCACCAACCTTACAGGAGCTGAAACAATTGGTCAGATATTTAATTAGTCAATTGACACCAAACGTTTAGATAACTGATTTATCCTTTAAAGTGATATTCCATTTTGCCAGAATAAGCCATTTTGTATGTACTCACCACTATGCTGATGTGTGGTAGCAGCCTCATCCAGTACAATGGCAGTGAATGGTGACCACGGATAAAATGTTAAAAATAGCACACAAAACAAACACAAAATGTCTCCATCCTGCTTGTGTGGTGTAATCCAAGCCGCGACATTAAAAATCAACCGCAAAAGACGCCATTTACGCCATGTTTTTAGCTGAAATATCAGCTGTAGCACGTAGCCTGTAAGATGTAAACATGGCGTCGATCTCGCGAGACTTCGTATATATCCTAATGGCCGCACATGCCGAAGTCTCGCGAGATCGATGTTTATATCTTACCGGCTACGTGCAACAGCTGATATTTCAGCTAAAAACTTGACATAAATGGCGTCTTTTGCGGTTGATTTTTAATGTCGCGGCTTGCAGACACTTGGATTACACCACACAAGCAGGATGGAGACATTTTGTGTTTGTTTTGTGTGCTATTTTTAACGTTTTATCCGTGGTCACCATTCACTGCCATTGTACTGGATGAGGCTGCTACCCTGTTACTCCTAAAACTCCAGGATTGTTTGGTGTACTGGAGATCTTCACTTATCATCACATCAGCATAGTGGTGAGTACATACAAAATGGCTTATTCTGGCAAAATGGAATATCACTTTAAGTTATTTTTCAAGCAAAAATAAACTTAATATTTTCACATTTTTGAGTCTTACTTGGGCAAAACAAGACATGTGATGATATTAGGTATGTGTGGGGAAATTCGCTTATACACTTTGTGGTGAAGATTTAGATTCAGAGATGAATGCCACTCTATTTGTCAGTAGAAGTTCCGATGAAATGGCATGTCGAGAGTATCTAGCTTTAACTTTGAGAGGAATTTGATTGAAAATTGATTGATGCCTGGATGCCATGATGTTATTGGCTGAAACTGGATGGTTCAAGCCTATGTAAGCACATGTCATATTTTGTTTTACAGGAAGAAAACATGAATGGATTTTTTGACATATATTGCTAAATAGGTACACAATATGACTGGGTATGTGATCTTGAAGGGTTAAAAGGGCATTTTTCATTTAATCTTGACTCTAAGGCTACAACCAGCAGCTTGCTAGTTCAGGCCAGCATAAAGACTGGAAACAGGGAGAAACAGCTAGTCTGGCTCTGTCCAAAGATAGCAAAGGTGTCTACCAGCACCTCTAAATGGCTGGGAGCGGTAACTTCCTGGAGACTTTGCATGTTGCCTGGCAACTGCTTCCAGCCAAAAAATAGTCTGGTACATACCCCCTCATAAAATGGTGAATTGTAGTTTTTACACTTTGATTTTTGTACAAATGAAACAAAGGAGATATAACGTGTTAATTAATG
>JAJHUR010120993.1:0-21159 GCA_027495735.1 Lutjanus campechanus | reverse complement strand
AACGTTAGTCTCTCCGGTAGCTCGTCTGATGCTGGCGTTTGCTTGTTAGCTGCTTAATGACAGCGATAGAGAGCGCGTGCGCGCGCCTGCGTGCGTGTGTTACTTTTTATTTCAGTTTAATCAGTTTAAGCAGTGTTTAAATGTGCTGTATTACTTAACTCGCACACAATGATGGTAATAATTTCATGATTAAACTTCGAGTTGTAATTTTCTGACAAAGTCTGAGTAAAGACACTGCACTGTATGGGAGTGAGGAGTGAGACAGGATGAACTGTATTTAGACAGGGATTAAAGTAATTTATTATATCTACTCAGATTTGTGTAATTAAGTCTTTTTTATGGTACTTGTATTCCAGAAAAAACAGCAAACAGTGACTGGCTTCATGATGGGAAAGACATCATGCACACCACAGCAAGCAGCTGTCTTGACTGAAAGCATATTCAACATGATCGTCACTGACATGAGGCCTTATTTTATTATTTAATATTATTTTAACTAGGGACGCACGATAACTATCGGAACCGATAATTATCGGCCCGATATTGGAAAAATTGACGTCACACCGATAAGTCCGATAATGACATTTTTTGCCGATAACTACATCCAATTATAAATAGCTCATTTAGCTCCGTTTGTTCGTCCTGTGTTGCTGCTGCCTGCTGTTGTCACGTGCATAACGTCATATTGATGCGCCACCTCAAACATAAACATGGTGCTGCCATCACCAGTGTGGGCATTTTTCACCGTTTCTGAAAAAGACAACGCGATTCAGTATGCACTAAGTGTTAAGCCGAAGTGCCGAGGGGAGGTTAAGTCTACCAGTTTCAACACATCCAACCTTATTAGCCACTTAAAAGTTTCACCATCGAAACGACGTTATTTGGAAAGGATGAGAAGACTGCGGCTAACGCAGCGCCGCTAGCCAGCAAGCAGTCTGGAGTAGAGATGTTGCCGACGATTAATTTCCCTGAAGATTAAACGCCAAATTTACTAGTCGATTAGTCTAACACTAAGAAAACACACAGACAGCAGTTCAAATTGAACAGAAATGATTAATTTATCATGTTAAACACTGTCTGTAAAAATACTGTGCGTATAAAGAGCCATTTAAAGCCGTTAATCACAGTCAACAATGGCCAAATCGTAACGTAACTTTAAATGCCGCTGAACTGCGCGCTACTTTGCGCTGTGCAATACAAACGTTACATATTAATATACAAAACATGACAACAACTCACTAAATGCTTCACCTTTTCAGACCGGAGGATGACAGCGTCTTCGGGTAAACAAACTGGAGCTGATGGTCAGCTGTCAGCCTGCCACACAGCGTGGCATCAGCTGTTAGCCTGTGCTAACCGCAGCAACAGCAGCTTCTCCAGGTTTAAGTCCGTGTCTGTACTTAATGTGGTCACGTTACCCCAGTCGAGTGATATGTATCAGCTTATCAGTCTATATTCAACATGATTTCTATCGTCTAGATTAAAACACTGCGAAGCCACGCTGGTTTTTCGAGCCGTCATCTGTCCGACTTTGCTGATATAAACATCCGTGGTTGCCTAGGTGATGGGCGAGAGGGGCTGAATAATGTACTCGTAACACACATTCAAACGCTCATCCATAACAACGTACAGAGTTTTCATTCTGTAAATCTTTTATTTTTGTATCGACAGTGATGCACTTTATTTTTGCACTGATTTTCTGTACTGTAAAATATTTTTTATTGAGTGATGCAGCTGAGTGAAACAATAATAAATTGTTTGTTTGTTTTTTAGTCATTACTTTTCTTGTTTTTGTTGTGATTACAACACTAGTGATGTATGTTAAATTATTTTGATAAGTCAGAGGCAGAGATATAATGTTAAATTCATATTTACTCACTTCATCTTTGCCTTTATTTACCTCAGGTGTATTAAAAATGTTATCGGTTATCGGTATCGGTTATGAGAAGCTGGAAGTTATCGGTTATCGATATCGGTGAGAAAAAACAGTTATCGTGCATCCCTACTTGTCATATTATTTATTGCCTCTGAACATGTTACATCACTGTTTCCAAAATTGAGTCTGTCGCAGCATTTTGGTCTCCTTTGGAACATTTTACCTCCCTCCCTCCCACACCCCACCCACCCCTAAACTCTGAGCCATCAGTGAAGTTAAAAACATTACTGATAGTTTACAAAATGATAATATTAATAATGCAGTATGTACACATTTTTATTTCACCTTTATTTGTCCAGGATGTCTCATTGAGATTGAAAATCTCTTTTACAAGAGAGACCTGGCTCAGGTAGCAGCCAAGCACATACACAGTATGCAGGAATGTATGTACACATTTACACATGTGGGATAATAAAAGAAAGGAAAATAAAGAAATAATTAAATGGGATTCAAAAGAAATTATATAAAAAAAGGGGGGGGGGGGGCTGGAAACTACCGTTTAATTTGTTAACTATCAAATTTAGACTATTAAGTCTTTATTCCAGAATTTTAAGAAATGAATCCCATATATATTTTTTTTAAATTAACATTTCTGTTTTGAGCTGCTTAAGTATTGATTTTTAGTCTTTTAATTACACTAATCTGATGTCTTACTCATCATATTCTTTGTTTCCCTGCGTACAAAAGAATGTTTATGCTGTGATTAATATTTAAATCACCTTAATTTGGTTGTTGCCAAGATGGTGTTTTGAAGTTAATTATGATGCATGATGGAGCTGCTTTCAAGCAGTGTGAGAGCTCTTTCAAAGACGCCGGAGAGGAATCTTATTCTACAGCCTGTCAAATAGATTTTCGGTTCTGTCTTCGAGCAGCATTGCCATCTGTGTTAGACGTGACAGATGCGGCACAATGACAGCTGATAGAAGTTTTTATTGAACCGTCACGAGTCTGAGCAACTTTTTCAGATGAGTTACCTCAGAATACTATTCATACTGGCTCTCTGTCCTCTTTCTTATCCACAGTATTTCTTTTGCCTGCTGGTGATCTTCTTGATCGAACTGGTGGCTGGAGTACTGGCTTATGTCTATTACCAGAGGGTAAGTGATTAAAACTGTCACTTGATTATTTAGTTGTAGTTTGGAGTGTGGAGTTTAACTGTACACCACAGTGGTCACTAGGGGTGTAAATCACAAGTTTCATTGCAGCATATGATATTATATTGATTCTTTGGACAACAATCTGATATATGTTGGTATCACAAAGTCTACATATGATATGATTTCAGTTCAATTCAGCAACCTGCGAAGAATATGCAATGATATCCCATACCCATTTATCATATCAGTTGCAGAAAAGTCAAAGTTTATAGACAAAACTAGCTAATATTGCTGTACTGAGAACAACAAGTTGCCAAGTGAGATGCCTGACCGACTTTGTGGTATTCCTGAGTATTATGCATATGGCTCTGGCTGTTGACCTGTTTTTTGTTTTGTTTTTTTTCCTTAGAAATGTCCAGACTTATGATGCATTCCCTCCAGGGGAGCAAATATCCTCAGCATCTTTTTCTTGACTGCTTGCCATTATCTGCATGGCGCTAACACAAAGTGAAATGATATAGATTGATGTGTTCCACGGTTCATATGGGTGCTGGAAATCCTTAAACACTTGAATTCTAATGTAGTGTTTTCAAAGTTTGAAAAGAGCCTGGATAAAGGCTTTGAAACTACTTGAAACTGCACTTGGATTACTTTACTTTCACAAATTGGTACCTAACTCAAGATTGCTTTTTGGATAAAGAAATAAAATAAGACGGATATTGGTTCAGCCAGGTCATAGAGGATGCGAATTGAAACATGGAATGTTGTGTTTTCCTTTAACTTCTCTCCTTTCGGTAGAATGCGATCATGAAGCATAATTTTGATTGTTCATGACACCATAACAGCTGATTGATGTGAAGTAGTGAAATATTTATTTTGAGCATATGCATATAAATATGTAATTTTCCACAGCTGATTGGCGCTGGAAAAGAAAATGCACCTTGAAAAGTGCTTGATATGTAGAACCCTGTTTTTCACTTTACGTTGATGATATTTGATTACATGCCAAGTGTTTATTTGAAGGCTGTTTCAAGTTTGCTCACTCACATTTGTTTACTAGTTGCCTTCGGCTGTGCCCACACTGCACTGGAAGAAAAAGTTAGAAAACTTTAATTGCTTTTAATTGCTTTTTAGATTTGAGTGTTACAGATTGTGTTTGCCCTCTGGGTGTGGGTTGAGGAGCAGCACTTTCAGCAAAAAATACTCTGCAGTAAAGACAAATTTGAACTACATAATTGTCAAGATGGCAAAAGGTTTCCCTGAATTTTTGGCCTCTTAATTTTCTGGCTCCCCTTGATTTTGATGCATTTGCATAATAATGCACTTAAAGGCTGATGGTTACCTACAATTTTAGTTTTCCACTGGGCTTTAGCCACCTCACTGCTGCATCTTACTGCCGTTAGCTTAGCCCTCTCAGGGCATCAGGTGGTGAGAAAGGAAACCGTGTCCAAGCTGTGACCTTGAGCACTGACTGTGCCGAAGGGTCATAAGCATTTCACAACCAGCTCCAGGGCTGCTGCCTTTCTTGTTGAAGGCACAAAGTGGAGAGAGAATTTTTCTACTGAAATGAAAGAATCAATCACTGTATTCTTTTCTTCCATTTCTATGTCGTGTATGGCAGTAAATGGAGAGTCTTTGGGTTTTGGACTGTTAGTTTGACAAAAGAATCAATTTTGAACACATCGCTTAGGGTTCTGGTAAATTACAATGAGCATTTTTCACATTTTTTTTTTGACATTTTATAAACAAATCGATTAATTGTGAAAATATCTGCAGTTACCTCTTCAGTACCATCTCAGAATAGCCCATCTGTGATTTTGATGACTGAGTTCAGAGACCGAGCTGCTATGCGGGGACACAGACTCCAGGGGATCATCACATACTTTGATGTTAGCAATGCCATGTGCCTACAAATGAATCTGTATGGATGCTCCCATTTTGTCATCTTTTCCCCATGTGAAAAGGTTTCCAGGTGGACTGTGTTCCATCTCATAGGACATAGATGATGACGAGTCACTTTAGAATCTACAGTAGATATTTCAGCTTTGCTTTTTTGCCGTTCTTCCTTTCCAAATGTGTATGCGAGTTGTCACTGGTTGCCACCTGCATGGAGCTTTATGTTCAGTGTGTGGAGTTTATCTAACACACACTTCTTAGCATCTTGTTATCTCACAAACATCTGCCTGTCAGTCAGCCAGGACTGCAAAGAGCACCCTGCTATCTGCGGGCAAGCTCCGAGATTTATTATAATGGAAAAGGCTTCAGCACAGGATAGAATCACTTTAAAGATAAGGGCTCTCATCTTGCGTCTGTATTTCTCGTTGTCTCCCCTGTGTGAATGTGCACAAACATACACACATCAAAGGCTATATTTAAAGTCTATTTTTCGCAATGTCTTTTCAAGCACAGCACTCACAGATACGTAGGAGTTGCTCCCCATCTATCGTACCCTAATCCTCCCACTCTTTCCCTTGTGTCAAGCTTATCACTTCAGAATTCTCACCTCGCTCCTGTACATTTTTGCACTCCTCTTCCGCGTGTATTTGATGTGTCCCATGTGTCACAAATCAAGCAGCTCGCAGTTACAAAATGTTTTTACCCCCAACCATCTTCTCTGTTTCACGCACACTGTTCCTCACCGTCTGTCTGTCTGTGTTCCTCATTTCCAGCTGAGTGAGGAGCTCAAGCAGCATCTCAACCAGACTATGACGGAGAACTACTTCCAGCCAGGGAAGGAGGCCATCACATTAGCTGTGAACAGACTACAACAGGACGTATGGACTATATATATATATTTTTTTAAAAAGCCTCTGAAGTTCTGTTCGCTTTATGTGAGATTACATGCTGCACTTTTCTTCAGCTAGCATGGTCAAGTCTCACTTGTCATAAAGTCATTTTGCATGACTCAGTCTGCAGCTACCTTATGTGAAGTAGTTTTAAATTATACTGAAATTCAGTTGAGGGAATTGTTCACAGCTCTGTGTTGTCCACTGGGGGTTTGCTCAGAGTATTGTTCCAAAAATCATGAGTAAAATAGCCAGAGCTTAAGTCATTTTGTCCAAGTCCCTGAGAGAAAGCAACGCCACTCCCCTCAGCAGTCAATCTTTGCAGAATACTGATTTTAGAAGGTGGTTTGACTTAAACGTTAAAAGCTATCTTGGTTATTATGAACATAAGAAGGATTTGTGCTTTTCTGACTGTGTAACATCATGGAGCCTACACCCCTTTGCTATCTTCTTCCTGCCACTCCAGTTCAAGTGCTGCGGCAGCAACGACTCCCATGACTGGATGGTGAGTGCGTACATTACATCAAAGCCAGCAGAAGGCAGGCTGGTGCCCGACAGCTGCTGTAAAACCATCACTCCTCTCTGTGGCAAGAGAGACCACCCCTCCAACATCTACAAGGTGGAGGTCAGTGGACTGAACGCTTCTGGGAAATAAAAGTGCTAAATTACAAGCATCATATTCAGTCTAAATTTTAAGCAAATGTCACGTAGCAGTTTTGGAATTTTCTATTGACTGACAACATGTTTACTGGAAAAATCAATATCACTATAACTAGAAAACTTTTCTCTGAAAACTTTTCTCTTAAAAAATAAGATGAAAATCTGTAAATGAATTAAAAAATTAGGTTTTGAATGCTTATCTGTGCTGCTTAGGTGAAGTTTTCCACCTTCTTGTGTCAAACTGTTTATTTTCCCCTCGTATTACTCATAGTACACTGCCTGCATCATGTGCAAAGGTGTAAATATGAAGATAAACCGCAGGAATTTAACAAAAACATCTCAGCATGATATTCCAAAATTAATTTGAGTTGCGGCTCAGCACTCAAGTTTTTCTAGTGATAAGTCTGTAATAAATGTTGTTTTCTTTATGCAGCTATTCAAATTTTGAAAGCTTAGAGTGTATAAGGGCTTAAAACATTGCAGTGGAAGTATATGATGGCCGTGCTGTATTATATATCAGTTGTTCCTGATGTTTTTGGGTTGACACAATTTATTACACACATTTGTTCTACAATTTAACCATTTTTGACCGCTCAAGAATTGATAGAAAATGACAAAAATCCCTCCAGAATACCACATTAAGACAACAAGACCTCGTTGAACAACACTGAAATGGGGATTGCTCAGAGACCCCCTTATTGTCAATATGTATATGTATGAAAGCCATCTATTCTTTGAATGCCCGAGGTCTTTTGTTTGTGGTTGTGAAGTTTTGTGAGGCTGTGATGATCCTAGAGGTCACTATAGGCCATCATACAGTGAGGTCAGGTTCAAACTAAAGTAAAATGGCTACTATGGGGGATTAGCATCATCATACATGAATACAGTTGGACTCACTGAATCCACAAGACTCTCAGCTTTCCAGTCAGACCTAATTTAAGCAATTCCGCTGCTGTTTAGGGACCCCACTATGCTGAAATATTGAAATAGAATTGTCAAAAACACATTTATCCTGCAAGTTAAAAAACTGTAGTTTCTGCTGCATGTGATTAGCCTAATTGTATGTTCAGATTAGTGACAGCACAGTGTCAGGTTGCAAGTCATGATGACATGAAGCCAGAAACGGATGTCCGCAACTTGTTGCTGTGTGTCGGGCGTGACGCGCTACAAATAAAAGTTGAACTGGCCTCAACTTTTGTCAGCGCTTGGCAACAATGTAGCTGCCCATGTTTGAGAATTGAAAATTGCCGCATTATTTAGCCCCTTTGTGCCAATCCCCACACATCATTGGTACCAATGAATTCTGCAGGCCTTCTAGTTCAATTTGATGCCAGTAACTTCACTCTAACTTCAAGTCTGTGTCTACTTCAGCCTCTGAAAACACAGTAAATTTGGTCTGTGATGCGGACGCTCTGCTGAGTTGAAGAGGTTAAAGTAATAAAACTGTCTGGAAAAATAGGTGCATTTCCAGATCTTTTACCTAACGTAAATAGACTGGAGTATACCAACTTTAATAAACCCCTGCAGGATGTTTCCTTGTTTGCTGCAGCAGTTTTGGAATTAGCTAATAGCTGTCTGTAAAAATGGTACGTATTGTCTATTATGCAGTTTTTTTTTGACATTCAGTCTTCGTCTCTGCAGGGCGGTTGCATCAAAAAGCTGGAGCAGTTTCTGGCTGATCACCTGTTGGTCATCGGCGCTGTTGGAATAGGAGTGGCTTGTCTTCAGGTAAGTAAAATATGTAGTTCAGACAGAGAAGTTCAGAGGACTGTATTTTATATAAGCCCAATTATTATTTTATCCAAAATGAGATACTGCTTTTACCTTTCTGAATGAAATGCTGCCCTTTGTTGAATAAAACCTTACGAAACCCCCGACAGATGGGTTTTAATCTTTCCATTACTGAAAATGTACCATCTCAGGTCAGCAACCTCCAAATGGACACTTCTTTTCATCTCACCCTCGTCTCTCGGTTATCATTATGTGATTTTGTTCGTTCCTGTTATTGGATTTGTCCCAGTCTGAGATGGACTGGAGCTTTTAAGCTTTTAAGCCACACAGAACCCCTGTAAGGAGGCATACAGGGGTGCTTTCTTACTATTCTGTGCTGGCTGACAGCCCTCTTATAGCCCCACACCAACTCTTTGTAAATTAACTTGGGGGAAACTTGAGACCAAACAAACCTGCATTGATTCTTCCCTGTGGTATTTGTCAGGCCAGTTTTCCCTTTAATGTCCACCATTTTACATGCTGAACAGATTTCATTAGGCACACACGGGGGACTGAGAGTAAGGCCAGACGTTGTGCTGACATAAGGCCAGAAGTTCTCTACCATCATAATCAAGGCTTGCAGCAGCAAAAGATGAGAAATCATCATAGTGACAGATTTTTTTTAAATCCCCAAATGATGTGAAGGGATTATGCTTAACATATAGATGAAGTGTTGAATATGTAGAATATACATGGAGAAATGAGTGTGAAATTCATGATTTAAGGCTTTTCAATGCAAAGCATGTTTCCTTTTGTTCTGTCGGTTCACTGTATGTCTTGTCCTGTCTTAATGTTGTTATACTTTTCTGTCTCTAGTAACAGTCAGACTGTTGGAAATAATGTGGATTTGTAGAAATTCATGTTAACTCACACAATCTGTAGTTTTTGTCTTTAATTTATGCTACAACCTACAGTACATGTGTGTCTCACTAACCTGTCCATGGGGAATTGCACTGTATGTCTTTTTATGTCTGTCTGTGTTTATTTGTTTGTGTGTGTGTATGTGTGTGGTGTCACTGTAGCTGGCCGGGGCGGTCTTGACGGCCTGCTTTATCTATCTGCTCTATAAAGAAGAGGAGGACTTCGGTACATTGTGATTTAGCTCTAGAGCAGCTTTGTGGTTTAATCAACTGGAGAGACAAGGTTGGAGGGCATTGTGGAAATTGGATATCTGACTGCATGCTTGTCCTTGTACGACTGTCTGCTCTGTGCAAAATGTGAAATATTTCGGCTATATGTTTAGTTAATGAACATTTGTGATCCTTTGCCTGGTGTGAAGCATGTAGCTGCCTGCCTTTGACTTTGTGGTGCAGATTGTTGCTCTGCATGTTGTGATAATGGGCTGTTATGGCTGATAAGAATGTGATAAAGGTCAAACACATCATGAGAATGGCTTGATTAATCAAAGCTTAACTGCATCTGCGCAATGTGATTAATCCAGTTTTGTATCTTTATACAGTAGTGCCTGAAAGGAAAAAAAGAACTGTAGTGAAAAGTGTTTCTACATTATATACCAAGATATAGCTGTATATCCCTAATGGCAGTTTAACTTTAAATTGAAATATTATCATCAGGCTTCACTATAGCAGTGGGGATGGATTTGGCATGCAGGAGTTTTTCTTTTCTTATTTTTAATTTATTTATTCAATAATATTTAACTGGAAGGAACATTAAGTGTACGAAAATGTACAAATACAACGTAAAAGAAAAGGATTTTCTCTCCTCACCCTCTGCCATTATAAAAAAGGTTAAAAATAGAATAGTAATAAATAAAATATGGAGGTATAAATAGGTTTATTTCGAATGCTCAATGCTCCAAACAAAATGTATTCAGTTATCTCAGTACACAGCAACATCTACAACTGAACTATTAGTCGTCCTTTTCATTTTCATAAGTCATGCATTAAGGTGTCGTAGCAACTGGATATATGCATCTCATGTGCTCTAAGTTTATTAGTCCACAAATAAACAGCATTCAAAAACACATAAATAACACAAGTGGTCTTAATCATAGGGAAGCACTGTTAGTTGGCAAAAGTATATGTATATATATTTATTTTTTATTTGGACACCTCCTACTACATTATTATTCAGGAAAGGCATTAGTGCTGTTGCTATAGTTACTTGCAATCTAAAATAAATTGGGCAACCATGAACATTAATTTTTTTTGGATAGTGATTCAAGGAATTATGATTGACTTGAACTCTGTTTCGGTGCCCAGATATTTAGTTCGAACAGACACCCGCCATCCAATTGGAAACAAGTATTTTCTTTCATTCTTTCTTTTTTTTGTTTTGTTTGTATCAATATCTTCTGAAATTAGGCTTCAAGAAAACAAAAACACAGAGGCTTTTTTCTCACTTTTCCTCTCATATTATTGTTCTTGAGCCAACATTTTCTGTTTCTTCTCATCCACTGGTTGCAGTGGAGAAGGAAAAAAGAGATTGTGATGAGTCTATACACAATGCTGGCTCGCTCGATAAGGCTTTCTCAGAGGGCTTTTAGAGACTCAGAGATTGAATCTGGGCACTTGCCTGTTTATCCATCAAGCCTGGCAGGCCCAGTGGCTCAGGTCAATATCTGTTCCTGCTGTTCGTTATACTGCTGCACTTCATTTTTGACCTTTTCTATAGCAGCATATTGCTTATTACTTCTGTAAATCCTGCTGCGTGGATTCTTGAAGTTTTGTATACGCCTGTGAGCTCACTGCTGGTGTCAGAAGATAACAGTATCAAATCATAGAAGAAACCTCCAGAAGAATGTAAAACAACAGTGTCAGTTTATGCAGTGTTGTTTTGTGTAATGAATAGCCAAGTTTTAAGATACAAGGCAATTCAAAGTGTGTTACAGAGGCACATGAAAAATGACATTCATTCAGAAAACATTCAAATTACATGTAAAATACAAGCGGACGTTGGGTATTAAGAACTTGGTTCCACAGGTTTGGAGCAGAGAAACTCAGTGACACGAGGAGCCTGGATGCTTACAAATATCAGAGATGTGTTTAGGCCTGAGACCGTTAAGGGCTTTACAGACGAGTACGAGTATTTTAAAATCTAAATCTTTCAAATGCAGAATTATTCAATACAATTACAACAATTACAATTACAGCATTACTTTATATTGCCTAGATTGATCTTCAGTCTCATCTCAAATTTCATAGTATTAGTAGTATTCATGTACAGTAGTGTTGATTTTTGTCACCAGTGTATTTGAAGTTAAGTGTAGTTTTTGGACTGTTTTTCTGTTAAGAAAACAGGCAAATAAGAAGATCAGGGATGGGTATTAGGGTTTGATTGATACTGATAGTGATACAGTGATACTGCTTATCAATACCAATTCTTATAGATACTCTTATTGATGCTACTTGCCATAATTTGGCATAAAAATAAAGACATGTGATTATTATAAGTTATTTTAAGCTAAACTGTTTCTTAAATTATTGCATTTTCAATAACTTTAGTAAAGTGAGCCCAAACATTCCATTAATACCAATAGCAGTTTCGTTTGTTCAGGATCTTTTCTGTATTTTGGTATTGACCAGTCAGGAGCTGGTACAGTGTTAGTGCTGGTTCTCGATGCCCATATCTAACCAAGATTTGGCTAATATTGTGCATCAGGTTTCTTTTTCACCAAACTCCCAGCACTTTGTTTTGCATCCGCTTGTGCCAGCTTGTGCACACACACACGTTGCTGCAATAATGGCTGCTTGACTCCTGACATCTCCATAGTAACCAGCCACACACATTCCCCCTCTAACCCCCCCTCACCTTTAACCCCTCTCTATCCCCACAGTCAATAGCATTCAAGCTTCCTGCAGTCATCCATGGTGACTGAGCAGCGCTTTTTGACCTAACACGTCCTGTTTTCAGATCTGTGGGATGGTGTTCACCAGCTGCTTGTACAGAAGGATCAAGATGGAGCCTTACTGAGCACGCCGGGCCGCCAACACACCACCTTTAACAGGCAGATGGAACAAGGACCTGCTGACACCTAAAATTCGACCTCTGAATCTTGAACTCTTGACCTGGTGATCTAAGCCAAGTCTATAAAAGTCTGAAATTTTTTTAGATTTGTCTTCAGTATTGCACTTCTGTTACAATGTACTTCGATCTAGGCTTATTGATTGACTGATCTACTGGAACAACATGTCATCATTGCCTTGGCTTACATGCATACTTCAGTTTGAGCAGGACAGAAGAAAGGGACACAAGTTTTCATAACAAATTCTGCTCTCTTCATCTAATCCACATTGATTTATCAGGTTGTCACCGTGCAAAGATTTATATGTTTGTTTGTTTTTTGGCCATTCCAGTACTTGAGTAAGCTGAGAAAGGGCACTGCAAATGAAAAAAAGGTAATTTATGGTTGTATCTTTTGTGAACACAATGTGCCTCTCTCATTCACCCCTGCTGGTAAATGATAATTCATTAATTCTGTGCCTGAATTTCTTTCAAAGGGAGCTGACACTGCACTGTGATGAACTGCAGAAAATGAAATCTAGTTTGTTATCTTTATATTTGTAGTAATGTCTATATTCCTGAAAAAAGCAGCACTGGATGTTGAACTATAGATACATTAACTGAACAAAAATGGGAACACTCAAGCGTATGACTACAAACAGTAAGATGTCCCTGACATACTAGTAGGTAAAGGAAAAAAAATTGTTCCCTTGAATGATTGCCACATTCCTTAATTTATAACTCCACCTAGTGGTTGGCACTGTTAACATGCATTACTGTGTCTGTTATAACTCCAAGCTGCACTAAAGACACTAAAGATACATAAACTATATATGTCAGATAGTTTGTTTAAATATTAACACACATTACTTATTTTAATACTTCTCTTGACACACTGAGGTTTCATTCTCTACAGTGAAGGCTGACTTCTGTGAGAGCCAAAGAAAACTGTAGAAAATGTTTTGCCTTCACTGCCTAATCTATCATTTTCCATCCCTATTCCCATAGATATTATATATTGAACACTGTGGAGATGATAAGTCTTGGCTTGGCTGTTGTTGATAAGTAAGATAAATGCGTCCTGTCTGCATACAGTTGATTCTGTTTCAAAGATCTAAGATTTAAATATCCTTTTGAGATCCTTTGCAACAGTACAGCATCATTGCCAAGACTCCCTAAACCCCAGTATTTGTTTGTTTTTCCCTGCTGATTACCTTCTAAACGAACGGTGCTTATGTATGTAGATGGTTGTTGACGAGATGATGATGTAACATTGGCATGTGCTCCAACTACTGACTGTGCTTTTCAAAATATTGATATGAAACTCATAAATAAATGTTCAAATATTGTTGCATTAAGAAATTGCACTGTGGTTATGAAAGACAAATATTTAAGAGTTGTTCCAGACAGTCAGACAGACGGCTGTGATGACATGATTGCTGTTTGGCGGCGCTCTCGTTGATGAGATGATGATCATGGGAGCACTATGTCAACTTAAGTCAGTTTATTTATCAAGTTCAGAATCACAAGTTTGTCCCAGAAGGCTCTTCAGTTTGTACAGCATAATAATGACACTGCTCGAGCTCGAGTAGTAGACCACTAGAGGGAGACAAAGATTTTCCATTTGCAGCAGTGCAGGCTTGAAATCCAGGTAAAGGCAATGTGGCATTCCCCGATATCAGATGATGCCTGATTACCGTGTAGTGTCATGTCTGAAAGATTCATCTTTGACACAACAGGCATGTTGAAGGCCTCACAGAGACCAAGTTTAATATAAACTGCATATCTTGTCATTTGATACAAATGACACTGTGGTTACTTGTTGCAATTAAATTTACTCACTGGGGTGATTTAATCAGCTCTGTGCCAAAACATTAACCTTCTGAATAGCCACAACATCCACTAAGACATGCAGGTTGTGACCTTTGAACAGGCGAAATCAAGTGTGAATTATTTAGAAATTTGTTCAGAATTAAGCTGGGTACAGTAGTGAAATCTGCATCTTTCAGTGCACAGTGTATTGTCTACTAGCAGATTTTGAACGCTGCAATATGATGGACAGGCAGACATACGTCAAATTGCGAACATGGTATCGATGTTAGTATATCTATGAACCAAACCCAACTCTGCTACTTACTGTGGTAAACAAGCTGCAGCAATGCGGTTTCAAAAGTAACTAAATTTCATGCTAAAAATTCACTTGTCTAGTTCTTCTGATTACACACGTCAAATCCAATTTGCGCTTCGAAATTGTCCTGATTATGTGTTTACAGCCACAGTTTCATGCAAATCGTCTTTTTTAAAATCTGTCTCTTCGTATTTACTCAAGACACAATAAGCAGTGTCAAAGTGTAACCAGATAATGTAAGCTGGAGTGAGATCTCAGGTCGAGATTGTTCGCATTATCATGGAGTGTGTGGGCTTTAGTTGGAGAACATTGTGAAAACACTTGTTACGTGTGGGGTCTCCCACAATTCCACATCGGAAAATCTTGTAGGATGCTTAGTTCAAACCACATTTATTCATGATTTAGCGCTAGTGCAGTTTCGTGTGGTTTTAGGGCCTTGTTGAGGCAAAGTCTCCATATATCAAACACTATGCCATGCCCATAGATTGTGCATTATTGCTTGTGCTATATTATTGCCATATGACCCAACTATTTGTCTTTGAAGCACGACTTTTTCCTTTTTCTTTGTTCCCCCACAGCTCCAGATTACTTACAAGACACTGTGTCGGTTCACAGCGATCTATCATTGTCACCCATTTAGGAAGAAGGGCACAAAGTTTTAAAAAGAGTTTGGATGTTCTCCAACATTTTGGCTTCAGCCAGCCTATAGAGTCTGTCAGTCCCTTTGTCTTCATCAGCTATAGGAGGATGGCTCTCATTTCCTGCAGATGTCACACACACTATGATGCAGAAAGAGGCCACACTGGTACTGACAAGATAGAAACACATACTCTCTCTCACACACACACACACACACACACACACACACACACACACACCAAGGTTGCACACATTAGCATGCGGTTAACACCCTTTGCCAGAAGAAATCCATGAGGGAGAATTAAGAGCAGCTGGAGACTCAGCATTCCCATGTGTTGAGGCCCCTTTGCATCACACACACACACACACACACACACACACACACACGTACGCACACTACTTACACCCTCCATCCTCATCACATTGTAGCCGTAGGGGCGATATTTCAATAGGACAACGCAAGAAGTTACCAAAGAACACATGTTGCAATATCATTCATCGACTGTGTTTGCATGTGCGGAGATAAAGTACAATACACATGAATACCTGCAGATTTACGCAAATGACTGCACGGAGCATTTCAGGAAGGAGCAAAAACAATGGACTGAAGCCATCTCCACATTCTAAGTTAATGCATTTACTTCTGTGCAGTTCTGTATATGTCCCCTTGCATGTCAGCGCGCTATCACACATTTGAGTTATGGGTTTTCTCTGTCCATAAGGCATTTGTTTAGCTCTCATAAAATGGATTCTGGCGTATTGCAGGCTATTGTCTCTGTAAGTGCACCTGTGTTTAATATGTGCTGAAATACTTAGGACCTCAGTTGTGGTGATTGAATAGTGCGGCGCCCTTAGCATAATAGATGTGTGGGAAAGGACTTCTGTAACACATTTTGTGCTAAAAGTAACAGGCCTGAAGGTGCACAAGTGTGGTTAAGGATTCATTGTATTTGCATTGTTCTTGAAACAGCCTTCGTCTACATGTCTGTGGTAAGATCAGGAAGACAATAAGTAACTGGGGGAGTCTGGGTGTAGGAGGGGGTTGCCCCCCTTGGTGCCCCCTGATCTAAAAATGCAGCAAAAGTGTCCTTTTGGATGCCCCTCTGGTAGATAAAACATGATTAAGTTTCTGCTAGAGTGGCCCAGTGTCCAAGACTGTTTAAGAAGTGCCCTCTATGGTCCTCTTCCAGTGGACAAAAAGTGATAAAGTGCTGTCTATAGTTACCCAATGTCCAAGACAATGTGATAAAGAGCTCTATTTCACATTTTGTCCACTGGAAGAGCACTGTAAAGTGCACTCTAGGGTGCCCTTCCAGTGAACAGAACATGATAAAGTGCCCTCTAGGGTGCTCTTCCAGTAACCGAAATGTGATAAAGCGCCATCTTGAGTGGCGCAATGTTCAAGACAACTTGATAAAGTGCTCTCTAGGGTTCCCTTCTAGTGAACAAAACATGATAGAGTGCTGTCTAGATTGGCGCAATGCTCAAGACAGCAAGATAAAGTGCCCACTGTGGGGCTCTATCAATTTACAAAATGTGATGAAAGGCCATCTAGAATGGTGCAAAGTTCAAGACACCATGATAAAGTGCCCTCTAGGCTGACTTCTAGTGAACGAAATGCGGTAAGTGCCCTGTAGGGTGCCCTTCCAGTGAACAAAATGTGATAAAATGCATCACAGCTTCTGGTACCCTTTTTAAAAAAAAATTCGCCCCTGCCCCTCAGACAGCCCAAGTCTGCAAGTACACGTATTTTGTCTTGAACAGAAACTAGGATCACATCAGTGTCCAAGGATTTGTTCTTTGACTGGCTATTGTAGCCGACTAGACCCGCCTGCATGTAAACACTTTGTGGAGGACGGCTTTGAAGTGAAGTCCATCACAATTACAGACAATGGTACGAAGGTGGGTCAGATTAGGTTGAACGTCAGGAAGCATTTGTCAGCTATTGAAGGCGGCTGGACATGGACTTTAAAGCAAGACCTTCCAAGGTCTCAAAGAGGTTAGATTTTGTACAGAAATTGCAGATGCATTCGTCAGAAAAGTGCAGAATTACATAACAGTTGCATATAAATAAGCACACAAACATGGCAGAGAACACCTGTTCAGTGTTGCCATCTAGTGGCTCCAACAACGTAGCTACATTTGTGACTTAATTCTCAATTTCTAATGAAATTTAGTTCCGGCCCAGTTTGGTCCAAAACAGAACCAGTGCTTTGTCAGATCAAAATCTACGTTTACGTTCATTCTCTGACTCACCCCTCAGCAAGTTTGCGTATGGCCTGCAAGACATTAGCTCTGGCCATAAATGTGTTTGACAGATTTCCTCAGGGATCAAAGGAGTAGGGAAGGAGATGGCGTGTGTAGATAAGTTCAGCACTGGACGTCAAAGCTTAGGTGCCTGAAGACCAGCACGCCAACATATATCGAAACCTAATACCTGATTGAGTAAAAACTACTTTTGGTTGGCATTTAGAAATGGGTGTAGGCACCAACATGGACATAGACTACATCCAGACGTGCATGTTTTCTTACTCATCTGCCTCTTGGTGTCCCTGTGTTTGTCATAGTGTTCTATGTGATTTAGCTCCTGTAACTGTGCAGTTTCCATTTGGGAATAATAAAGTACTTTGCAATGCTTCATAAGAAAGTTTTCGTAATGCACTAAATCAATAGGAAATCCCTTTACTTTTCCCCCTAAATACAAAGTCAACACTTCTCTGCCATAACAAGTTAGGATGTCAGTCAGTTTGTGTTCTTCGGTAGTGGTTTTGAGCTTGAAGTCTTAAAGGAGTCGTTTCCAATCTCACGGCGAGACCTAAGAGGTTGCAAAGTAAATCTGAGGACCACTTTTTGTGTTGGCTGCCAATTATGTTCTCAAAATCTACTAACTTTGTTGAGGTGATGTAAATATTTTCTTTTGACTTTTGAATTCACATTGTGATTAATCAGATGATGATGTAACTGACAGAAGAAGTGGGACTGTGCTTTGGTTTCTTCACCAAACATTTACGAAATGTGTGTTGAATGGGGCATCGGTACAATCTTTGACCTCAAGCTAGACGCAGAAATGTTTTCTCATTTTTGTTTAAAGTGAGAAAGAATAAAGCAGCCAAATGAAGACAATAGATAACGCAGCTGCGGTGTTGTGATTTTAATGTGCGAGCCAAGAAGCAGAACCCTTTTAAGGTGGCACTTAGATCCGAAAGCAAAAAATAGGCCACCACAGGGGTCGTGAGATGATAAACGACTTTGGAAAACAGATAAACACATTGCTGCAGCACAAAACTATATTTATTTTTTCAGACTTTGTAATCTTTGCTTTTTTGTCTTGTGGTTTGTTGGATAATTTTACATCTTGAGATCCAATTAAAGCAATTCTAATCTTTGTTGAAATGGCCACCATGTATGTGTATACACTTAGGAGAGTCAAGGCTTCATTTTAAAGGGCTATAAGCCAAAAAGCTTTGGAGATGCTGGCTTAAAACAAACCATTTGTTGGACTTAAATGGCAGATCTGCTATGCTGTCATGCTAAGTTACAATAAATGTAGATTGCTCAATTCGCTCCAGCTTTACTTTGGCGCCACCATCTCGCCCAAACTTTTTAGCACTATCATAATGGCAAAATTTGAATTTGTCCAATACCTGCAAAACGTCAGTCTCAGCTAACCCTAACCCTTGTGGGTCGTGGCTAGATTGTATCCCTAGATTTGTGAAACTCTTGCAAGATTTGTACACGTTATTTCTTCATCGTGCATGTTGCACAAACTAATTATTATATAACAACTCTGTGATTAAGATCTGGCATGGTTTAGGGACAAAAACACTCGGTTAGGGTTAGGGATAGATGAGTTTGGGTTAAAATGAACACCCTCACGAGATCTTTCATGGGTCTGGGGTTGCCATCCGGACAGAACGCACTTTGTGGTCAGTGCTTATTGGTAAATTTTAGCATGCTAACACAGTAATCTAAGATGGTGAAAATGGAAATTTAATCAAATTGAATCCCAGAGATAAGGTTGCAGTGTTTAAAAACAACTATAACATGTCACCTAGTGATTTGAAATGTGGGTTATGAGTACATACCCAAGACCCCTAAATGTTTCTCACTTGTTTCCCAGTACCCCCAACAGTTGAGAAAGCTGTGGTTTCTGAGGTATGTATGTGTGTGTTTCACAGTGTGTGTGGGAAGGTCTTTGTCCATGGGAGAATGAGTTTAGATGGAAACAAACTTCAGAAAGTGTTTCAAGACAGCGTTTGAAAAGCCTGCTGTCTGATAATGATGATGAGCGTCACGTTGATGAGGGTGTTGATTGATACCAAACAGATGGCGGGGTGCTCACGGGGGTTACACAACCACGTTGTGATGTATTGCACTTCCAATACAGGTACTATGGCGGTACCTGGTGAAACTGTGATAAGGCTGGAATTCGTGCAGAAATGTTGCCTGAGACTTCAGAGAGCGATGGCCTGTTGTGTACCTCACCAGCATCAACCACTTTGATAAATACTGACAGTTAAATTAGTATGCTTACATAATCTAGGTTTGTGTATCAGCATGTTTGTGTAACACCCATTCTTTAGTACCGGATAGATTGTGATTTGTGGTATGTGATCAGATTTGCTTACATTATGGTGGTGCTTGTTTCCCCAGCGTGAGTCAAAGAGAAGTGTCTGTCGGGTCAAAAGAATGTGTTTCAAAGTGATGGATGTGGTGTTGCTTATATGTGGTAAAGCAGGCCAACAAGGCTATGGAGTTTCAGGCTTGAACTATGTCAGGAGCGCTGGACTTTAACATGCCTGCATTCACTGATGGTGTCGTTACACTGTAATTTATATGGGCTGAGTGGTGTTTCTGTTTAAAGCGACGGTTGGAGTCTGTAAACTTTTACAAGCTGGCTGCAGTCTGTCTCTACACCCCATGGATCGTTCTGTCATAAAGAAAGCCTACATACCCCGCTTTGTAGTGTTCTGTATATAAAAACCTCTTAAAAAAAAGGAAAAGCTGCAACTAGATAATAAACTGCAACAACCTGTTTGCAAAAATAGTTTTACAAAAATCAGTATTCTGTGTGCATGCATACTGTAAGTTTTGGGGGGGTTATGGACAGCATATGTTCAACTGACGCACATATGCGGCCAATAAAAAAAACATGACATGACAGTTTTTCACAAATAAAGAGCAGTGGCGTTGGTTTAAACACAGTGCTGTGAGCTGGGAAGGATGCAAATTTTTGTATAAAAACAGATTAGACTGTCAACCTGTGTTTGTTTATGCTGAATGATGAATGGAAGAGGAAGAAGCGGATATGATATTTGGAGGGAACGTGTATTTATCATACTGTACGCACAAAAAAAGGGGGGGTGCACAGGAAGAAAATAGCGTGAGAGGAAGTTTTGCTTCTCCCTCTGAGATTGATGGCACGGAGGAGAGCATGGGAGCGACCTTGACTTGGTCGTGAGAGTGGCGTGAGCTCGGAGGCAGAAGAAGAGATGGAGAGTTTGTAATCAGTAAACAGGCTCTCGAGTCCCCTTTAGGAAGTAAACACTTAAACAATGAGGCGCTGCTGAGCCATTATAGCACATGGCCTTGAGAGGTAAGATAGGCAATGAAGACAGATGGCAAATTGGTTGAAAGGGAGGAGAAAGATGTTGTTTGGACTTTGAAAATGCACAAAATTTAATTGAGAATTTAGACTAAATGAGCACAGGCATCACACTGAGATGCACATTCTTTGTTTCAGAAAGCAGACTCATTTGCTGAATGGCGTTTTTGCATAACTGTAGGCAGCTTTTGAGATGTTTTTCCAAAGATTCCTGCTAAGTTTAGCGATTTCATTGCATATTATACAGCAGATTTTTTTTACTGAGACAGGACTTTTTTTGGTGTGGTCTCACATCATCACTATTTTATATTAACTGCCATTTAAAGTGATAGTCCACTTTGTGAGAATAAGCCACTCAGTATGTACTCACCACTATACCGATGTGATGATCGGTGAAGGTCTTCAGTTCATAAAACAATCCTGGAGTTTTAGGAGAAACAGGGTAGCAGCCTCATCCAGTACAATGGCAGTGAATGGTGACCACGGATAAAACGTTAAAAAAAGCACACAAAACAAACACAAAATGTCTCCATCCTGCTTGTGCCAAGTCTCCGCGAGCCGCGACATTAAAAATT